>CM066032.1:847257607-847453568 GCA_033557465.1 Ichthyophis bannanicus | reverse complement strand
TTATGGCCGGTTGAGTGGCTCAGGGGATCCGAGACATTTACACCTGATGCAAGCACAAGGTAGTTTCGCACCTTTGTTCGTTTGGAGGAATGACATCATCCTTTACAGGTTATGATTTACTGTTTGTCTCATATACATTTCGTTTGTTGGCTCTCTGTTCAAGAACGCTGAATGAGCATGAGATGGAGCTCGTGAAACGCCTGTGTAGCATGGACATGGACAAGGACCCTATCCCATGTGACACCTTGTCTACTGTTTCCAAGTCAAAAATGTCCCCCAACATGCGATGTGTTTTGTGTTGTGATCATGTCATGTTTGCCTGTGTGTCCCCTTTAGTATGTGTTTCTTAATGTTTGACTCTCTCCGGCAATTTGTGCTGAGGTTGGCAAGGCGCGATACGAATACAACAATTTATCCTCTTCTGACACAGGGCAGATAACAAACCAGACACATCTATTACAGTGCATCTGGCACCACCCTCACCCACCTGTTGGGGGACCACAACACCATGGAACTTTCCCTGGAAAATGGTGCCATATGATGTTTGACCTCTGCACGAAGTGGGACACATGCCTAGGATGGACAGTAATGATTTTTGGATTGCTACTTGTGGCCATGACAGACTTGATCCAAGGACACTGCTAGCTGCCATGCCTCTGCGCTGGGAAGTCGATGCTCATCGCAGGGAGACCACACAGGACCTTGTCATGTACTGGGGCATATTGGGATGTGACACTTGACTCTGCGATGCACTCAGGTGTTGTAAGGATAGTCCCTTAAACCGGACGTGTTGGATTGCAGATAACGTCTTTGCACTTTTGCAACACACTGTGTAATGGTGCCTCCACGTTGTGCAGCAAGGACTGACATCTGTCACTGTAATAGTTGTACAGTTCCTCCACAGTTGTGTTGGGGTTTTTGTTTTGGCCATGTGTGTTGACATGGAAGCACAGGTATACGCGGTCCAGCTGTTTTGTTTTCAAACACAAGCATTACGCAGCCATGCGTGTGGCATAGGCGGGAGGCGCTGGAGAGGTCCACGTTGTGCTATGTCCACCTACTCTCTCCACCATGAACATGGATACAGGGTTTTTGCCACAACACCCGCCTTTAATGCACACGCAGCATCCTGTATTGATGTTTTTCAAATCACCAAGGCGTGTTCCTTCGTGCATGTGTGGCATCGACTGTATCATGTTGACAATTGTCGATGTTGCATTTGCATATGTGACGTGACTATGTTGTTGAAACACCAGCACATGGCAAAATGGCTTTTGTGTGGTTTACCTGTAAACATTTTTGCCTTTAAGTTTTCCATCTCCTATATACTGGTTTCTTGTGTTTGTTTACTTGTCCAGACGTGACACTCTGCATTGATTTACAAACCTTGCATTTGCATGTCTGCACAGTCCTATTTATCCCCTGAGGGTAACAACACTTCATAGTGCCCCGTTATATTTGGAGTGTCGCGAGTGTGAGTGTCCGTGGTCTTCCTTCAATTTTGCATTTCCATGTACCGTGGATATAATAGGTGTCCAGACACTTCTTTACACACCACCCGTTGCGATGGGGAACCTCCTGCCCTGGTGTTATCTCGGCCTGTTTTCTGCAGGTAGTTTTCATTGAATTTCTGTCTGCTACCTGTTCCGCATATTCCTCACTTGTGCATTTGATGATTGTTTAGGGTTTACTTGTTGCAGCTTGGATTCCTATAATCAGGCATTATGTGAGAGCTTGAAACATTACTTTCAATAGGTGTTTTTAAAGTTAACAACGTTGTTAACAACATATGCTGTTTTCATTTGTGTGCCTCCGGTGTTGCCAGATAGATAAGTTTTAGGGAACAGCTCATGAATTGATGTGTGTTGGTCCACTCATCATGCACTGCCTACTGTCTACATGCACTCATAGTGGAGTCACACTATTTTAGGCGTGCAGGCAGCATGTAGGGGGTGGGGGCCTAATGCATAGTGGCCATACCATGCATGTGCGTGCACATTATGTCTCCTGCCCTTCATTCTTGTATATGGGCCAGTGACCTTTCGGTAGGATGTGGGTTGCTGCCGGAGCTACTTAAATGTGTTTTTCCGTCTTTCCCTGGATCCACTCACCTTGATATTAATGATGGCGGTATTCTACACTGTCTGTGAAGCTGAACCCAAATAAAATAAGTGTATGTGATATACACTTTGTCTCCTGCTGCTGTTTTGGATCATGGTGACAAACATGCAATACAATGTTGCCTTTGGGAGTCAGATCCTGACGCCTTGTGACCCAGAAGACGCGCAGGGTTTTTTCTTGTCAGTGGTCACTGGAAGGTAGATGGTCAGCCTTTCTTTCCAAGGGAATGGAGGGTTATGGGTGACTTGCCCAAGGCCCCACATGGAGTGCTATTTGACAATTGAACCCTGGTTGCATTGGTGACCACGCAGGTTTTCTAGACCACCTAGGCTACTCCTCACACTCTTTGGTCACACATCGACACTTGTATCTACTTGATTTGCTGGTCATGTACCTGGCCCACCTGTGTTTTTCACATCCTTGTACTTTGGGCAGCTGTTATATCTGGCCAGCCATTTTGCCACATCACTGGGTATTACAGGTTCCCAGAACACCCTCCCTTTGGGGTACTACTTTTGCAGTGTGCTCAATGTGCTCATTGTGGTGTTTGTCATTGGGTTAGTGTTTACAGGCATGTGTTATAACGCCATAGGTTTGCAGGTTTGATCCCCACGCATGTGGTTGCTTTTGTTCTTTTCTGTTGTGCTAACATGACCCATTAGGTACTCAGCAGGTTCATCACCTCGAACACACTCTTCCCTCTCTTCACTGTACACAAAGCAAGGTGTGCCCTCTGTGCTGCCTAGCCCCTCACATATTAGCTGTTACATAGGGGGTTTTTTCCTCTTTCTTTATGGTGTTTACATGCCATTCCCGCTTTGGGGGTTTGTATTGCTGTGGTTCAGCTGTGTGTAGTACAACCTGTTTGCAATGTTCATTATCTCCTGTCCTGTTCCAGATTTTGCACCACGTCATTCACAGAGCCACCTCTGCTGCCCTTGGGGTTTAAAGTTCTTTCCCTTTCCTCTTCTGCATGCTGTATCCACTGCATAACCAGTTCATTGTGTGTGTGTGCATTAGTATTCTATGTGGCCCGCTGGTCCCAATGACAGACTGGTGATCGGATCGTACACAGCAGATCTGCATGTGCCATTTGTTATGGTTACTGTTGGTGGTTTTGCCTGTCCTGACATCCAGCCGCCGGTCTTGTGTGTATGCCCTGGCACTATTTTTGTAATTGCCGCCTTTGCTAATGAGCGTCATGGTTGGTGGTGGTGCGCTACTGGTTTGTGCATTGCCATTTGTGTGTACTGGTCAAAGGTTTGGATTCCTCCTCTCGTTCTCTTTCATTTGTATTCTTGTCCTGCAGAACTACTTTTCCATTTCCCTGTGACAGTCATATCTGTGCAGATCTGTGCTGTGAGCACCTTGTACCTCTCATCACGTTGTGAACCATCCTTCTGTGTCCATCTACGTGTGTCTGCCATCTGTGGTGTGGCCATCCTAACCCGCATGTGCAATGCTGCTTACCCCCCACTTCGCTGCACTCCTACACATTCCTGCATTGCAGCGCATCCCTGGTTGCCTCTCCTGTGTGTGCTCTGCATCAGCACGGGCTAGCTCCACTGTCATCCTGACATTCCACCTATCCTGGCCATTTCTTTTTCTTGCCTCCTCTGCTGCCACACATCTTCCCATCCTCTGCCACACACTGTCATTATTGCATTGTACATTACCATCGCGCCTGTGCAGTAGCTAACAGCTGCCCCCGATATGTTTTGTCCTTTTTTCTCGTCTGCCACATGGCTGGAGGCTTGTATTTGCCTGGTCCAGCATTCCGCTCTGATCTACGTCCTGTTATCTTTATCTTTATCTTTATTTGCACAATTTGAATAACCCAACGCCCAGGGCCGAGAGGCATCAAGGCGGTGTACAATCCAAAAATAGGCATACCCTGAAAATAAAGGTAGAAAAGAACGTCAAAATCGAAACAGGATAGGAAAGGGTGGAGAAAAAGATTGCAAAGGGGGAAAAGAGCCCATGAGGGGCAGGAGGGTAAAGGGCAGGAGGCGGAAAGAGGAAAAGGAAAATGAAAGTGGAACAGACCAAGGAGGGGATTGGTTTTCATGGAGGGTGTGGGGGACAACCAGAGTAGAGGCACCATCGTTGGAAGAAGGAAGATCAAAGGCTTGAAATAAGAAGATTGTTTTAAGGATAGTTTTAAAGCTGGAATAGGAAAGTTTCCAAACGAAGACATAGGGGGAGTGAAATTGCCCTAGAGCTGGACCTAAAAAGAAGAAAGCTGAATGTCGGGTGAGCTCTAAGTGGGCCCTGAGCGGGGGGAAGGGAGGAAAAGGCGGTTGCCGAAAGAAGAACGGAGAAGTGCGAGGCGAAGGTTGGAGATGAATGATGTCTTACAGGTATTGGGGGAGTGCTGGAATGAAGTCTTTGTGTGTGAAGATGAGAACCTTGAAGACGAAGCGGAACCTAACAGGGAGCCAGTGCAAGGCAAGGAGGGAGGGGGACACCATGGGAACGGGCCAGGGGAACCGGTAATGATCTCGAGCGGCCGCATTCGTGTATTAATTGAAGGCGGTGAAGCTGGGGAAAAGAGTCAGACCTGCGTAGACGAAACCTTGCAATCATCCTATACCGGTCATGACTAAGGACAGGACAAGGGTGACAACGGAGGAAGGGGGGAGTGGTGATTGAACAGACCCCGAATCTTACGTAAATGGAAAAACGCCCAGTACGGATGACAGAAGAGATGTGTTGGTGAAAGGAGAGAGATGAGTCCAGGGTGACGCCCACATAACGAAGGGTAGGAACCAGAGGAATTGGAAGGGAAGACATTACAGGGACAGGCATGGAGAGGAGAGACCGAAGGAGAACCAGATTGCGGAAGACTTAGCGGGATTAGCGTGTAGGAAGTTAGAGTCAAACCATGAGGCGATGGAGGACAGGCAGCGGTTAAGTGGAGTCAGATCAGGAGTGGAGGAGGGGGTATGGTGAATCAGCAAGATATCGTCAGCTTAAATATAGAAGGATATGCCGGACTGTTGGATAAGTAGAGCAAGTGGGGCGAGAACAGCCTTGAAGAGCAGGGGGGCCAAGAATAGATCCCTGAGGGACACCGCAAACTGAAAGGTGAGGGAGTGGAGGCAGAGTGATGGGAGTGCACGGAGAAGGTGCGGGAGGACAGAAAGGAACAAACCATTGTAAGACGGTCCACAGGATCCCAAAGTCAGACAGACGTGACAGGAGGGTGTGGTGATCGACCATATCGAAAGCAGATGATAAATCTAGGGACACCACCAGAGAAAAATCACCACGGTCGTGAGCACAGTGAAGCTCTGAAAGTAGTGCTGTGAGAATAGTTTCAGTGCTATGGCCCTCACGAAATCCAGACTGACGGGGTAAAGGGCAAAGGTAGAATCAAGGCGGGTGGCAAGTTGTGAAAACACTAATTTCTCGAGGACTTTTGAGAGAAAGGGGAGATTAGTGACGGGACGCCAGTTTTGCAGGAACAGCGGGGACAAGGGAGGGCTTCTTCAGGAGAGGACGGACAACGGCGTGTTGACAGCTGGAGGGGAAGAGACCGGAGGAGAGGCTAGTGTTGAAAATCGACAGAATGTAGGGCATGAGAGCAAGGTCGGGGTTCAGTAGCCCGGAGGAAGGCAGATGATCAAGGGGGCAGGTGGTCCGGGGGGCTGCTGTTTTAGTTTTGTTGATTTCTGGGGCAGAGACAGGTTACATGGCACGCCTGGTGTGGGGAAAGACGGGATAAGTTGGCGGGGTGGCATTAGGGGGGGGAGCAGAAGGGGAGGTAGAAAGAGGAGAAAGAGGGGGGGGACAGGTAGGGAAAGAGGAACGGAGGGAAAGGACCTTGTTGGTAAAGAAGGAGGCGAGAGTAGATGGGCTGGGGGCTGACAAAGGGGAACGCGGGGGGAGAGTGGAGGTTGAGGAGAGGGAGTTAAGGACAAGAAAGAGGCGTCTGGAAGAGCAAGAAGAAGTAGAAATAAGCTGAGAGTAATAAGACTGTTTGGCCGAGGTTATCTGAGAGCGGTAGGAAAGATGAGCCTGGCGAAAAGCTGAGTAGGAGGCGGGGGAGCGCCGCTTCCTCCATAGGCATTCCGCCCGACGAAGATGGGAACGGTGCAGAAAGAGGCCAGAGTGATACCAAGGGTGGCGAGAAGAGGGACGGAGAGAGACAGGAAAGAGGGGAGCAAGAGTATCGAGGGTGGCAGAGAGGGTGAGGACCAAGTGAGAGCCTGTTGATCAACAGGAAGAGTGAAGAAATCCGGGGAGAAGAGTGAGTGGCAAGGGGGGAAAGAGCGTAGGGTATCGGAGGTGAGGGCGCCGTCTGGAAAATGAAACAGTGGGATCAGGGGGGAGGCCTGGTGAGCTGGGGGAAGGGAAAGGGAAGGAAAAAGAAGGCAAAGGTGGGTCTGACCAGGGAACTGGGATGGTGAAAAGGTTGGATTGGAAGGGGGGAGGGACCCAGGGTCAGAACGAGATCTAGTGTCCGGCCAGAAGCATGTGTGGGGCAGACGACATGCTGGGTAAGGGACAGATCAGAAAAAATGGAGAGCGAGTCTTATCGACGAGTGCGGAGAGGGGGGTCAAGTGGACGTTGTGAAATCACCTAGGATGACCAAGTGGGGGGGACAAGAGAACAGAGTCAGACAAAGTGAGCTGGAGAGAATCCCAGAGATCGGGTGCAGGGAGGGGGGTACATAGAGCAAGAGAAAGAGAATCGGAGAGGGAGAGTCAGAGCGAACCAGGAGGGATTTCGGGATAGACAGGGGGGGGGTGAAAATTGCGAAAAAGAGAGGGTGGACCTAAAGATCAACGCCACCCCACCCCTGGAGCGGCGGAGGCGGGGTGTGTGAAACGCAGAATAGCCGGGAGGGAGACATTGATGGAGAAGGGCGTCCTCTCCCTCACGGAGCCAGGTCTCCGTGAGGAAGAGGGCGTCGAGGGAATGCTGGGTTAGGAGGTTGTGGACGAGATGGGTCTTTGAGCGGAGGGAACGGTAATTCAGGAGAGAAAATGAGAATGCAATGAAAGAAAGGGCAGGGGGGGAAATGGTTAGGGGGGATGATGGTTACAGGGGCCAAGCGGGAACTACAGGGGAGAAGATTGAAAGGTTGCAGGCCACAGAGCCAGCGGGGGGGGCAGCAAATGGCAATGGCCTGTGGCCCCAGACAGCGGGAATAGCAGCCATACCCACAGGAATGTGGCTAACGGTGGCAGGGACAGACCGAGAGAGAGCAGCAAAGGGGGCAGACCAACGTGAAAGCAGAAGCAGAAGGGAGGCAGTAAAGAAAAGACAAGGGAACATCCAGGGGGGGAGGGAGCACAAAGGCCAACGGTGCCGGTCACCCCAGTCGTCGCCCCAAGGAGCTCACCAAGGAGCACGACCTGCACCTTGGGCGCGCTCCTTCGGCGCGCGCCGCCGTGGTGCGGAACGCCGCACCAGGAAGTCTTAAATAGTGGAGGGTACCTGGAGAATGACGCGGACGCATTGCACGCGCCCGCGTCACGTCCGGGAGGCGGGACCTCGGTGCGAGGATGGGAGAGAGGCAGTCCAAAACGGGAGACAGCAGGTACCGAGCAATCTGCAGGGAGAAGAGACAAATCACAGACAGCATACAATAGAGCAGCAAGCAGGGGGTCAGCGACACTGTAGAGAGGAGCAGCAGCACCGGAATGCCGCACCAGGAAGTCTTAAATAGTGGAGGGTACCTGGAGAATGACGCGGACGCGTTGCACGCGCCCGCGTCACGTCCGGGAGGCGGGACCACGGTGCGAGGATGGGAGAGAGGCAGTCCAAAACGGGAGACAGCAGGTACCGGGCAATCTGCAGGGAGAAGAGACAAATCACAGACAGCATACAATAGAGCAGCAAGCAGGGAGTCAGCGACACTGTAGAGAGGAGCAGCATTGTCTTTCCTTGCTGCTCTGTGCAGTGTTTGGGTTACATGTGTGTTTGGCACATAGCTCTCTTGTCCTTCAAATTGGGGGACCTTACTGCTGTTGGCCAACGTTTTTGAGTTCAACTATACACCCTTGGGGCATCTTACACCACACCTTCGATTCAGGCAGCTTATGGGGTGCCTACTATGGTGCCTTGGGAGTTGGCAACCTTTCAACATGGCCTCTGGGGCACATTATAACCCGCTTTCGCTGACGTAGTTGTGCATTAATTTATGGCACTAGGGTGCAGTTCTTTTTAGATGGCAGCACAGATTGTTGAACAGTTGCAAGCAGAAAAAGGAATCACCTCTGCCAACCTTATTCATCAAAAGCAAATGCTCCCAAATAGTAGTATTCCAATCAGTCAATCATCGAAAATAGAATACTAGATCCCCCAATGGAAATCACCAACTTTTTGTCGGGTATAAACCGCAAGGTAGAGAGGAAATACCTCTAAACCTCACGCAGTACATGCCCCTTTTTTTATTATTCTTTTATTATCAAGTTTTTTCTGTATATAATATTAAAATCCAAAAAGCAAATCCCACTTAGCTGCTCAAGCACACGACGTGCACGTTTTGAAGCACTAGGCTCCTGCTTCAAGTGTATCGTTGAGGAGGCAGTGAAACCATTTCTCTCTTCTCAAAAAACGCCTATTCAATGGCGGGTGACGTCAGGGGATACCATTCTCCAAATAGGCCAATTATAGTGCCGCCCATATCACATCAACCAATCACCAAAGAAGGGATAACCCCACTGAATAGAGGATTCCCAACAGGGTGAATGGGAAGTATTCAAACATTTAGCCACTCAATGTCCTTGTTTAAACCCATAGGTGTCATTGTATTTCCAACGACGCTGGCATACTACATGTGATTCAAGTTTTGTAGTGTATGTTGTGATTTGCCCATGTCTTAAACAATATGTCGGGAGTACGAATCGAGCCATACGGATTCGATTGGGTGAGCATGCTTCTCGCTTACGCCAATCTGTTGAGACGGCTCCGATGGTACAGCACTGTATAGCTTCTGGTCATGTTTTTGAACAGTTGCATTGGACGGTGATTGATCACGTTCCGAATGATCCGAGAGGGGCAATCGCACGGCTCGTCTGAGAAAATTGGAACAGCGATGGATTTTCATTCTCAATACAATGAAACCTATGGGTTTAAACAAGGACATTGAGTGGCTAAATGTTTGAATACTTCCCATTCACCCTGTTGGGAATCCTCTATTCAGTGGGGTTATCCCTTCTTTGGTGATTGGTTGATGTGATATGGGCGGCACTATAATTGGCCTATTTGGAGAATGGTATCCCCTGACGTCACCCGCCATTGAATAGGCGTTTTTTGAGAAGAGAGAAATGGTTTCACTGCCTCCTCAACGATACACTTGAAGCAGGAGCCTAGTGCTTCAAAACGTGCACGTCGTGTGCTTGAGCAGCTAAGTGGGATTTGCTTTTTGGATTTTAATATTATATACAGAAAAAACTTGATAATAAAAGAATAATAAAAAAAGGGGCATGTACTGCGTGAGGTTTAGAGGTATTTCCTCTCTACCTTGCGGTTTATACCCGACAAAAAGTTGGTGATTTCCATTGGGGGATCTAGTATTCTATTGTCGAACCTTATTCATCAGGCACACTGGGGACTCAAACTCATAACCCCTGCACCATCAGTCAGTGTAGTAACCACTGTGCTACACTGCTGTTCCTGTTTGCTTGTCAGCGCGCCTACTTAAGATTTTCATGCGTTAACATGCGCAGTGCTGCCATCAAAAACAGTGCTGTAACCTTGCGGTGCCTCATAGGGCACCCTATAAAGCGCCCTATAGGCAACATTCTAGAGTGCCTTGGTGGACAGTGCACTTTATAATATGCCCTCTGGAGTGCCTTATAGGGCGGCTGATGCGGCACCTTATGTTACGGCACTTTGAGGGTGTGTTTGCTGGCAGCACAGATTTAAATTAAACTGGAAAATGCCTCAGGCAGCACTGGGTAAAAGCATTATTTTTCATCAGGCCCACTCGGGAATCAAACTCATGACCCTTGTACCACCAGTCAGTGTATTAGCCATTGTGCTACACTGCTGTTCCAGTTTGTATGCCAGTGCGCCTACTTAAGATTTGCATGCATTAACATGCACAGTGCTGCCATTAAAACAGTGCTGTAACCTTGTGGTGCCTCATAGGGCACCCTATAAAGCGCTCTATAAAGCGCCTTATAAGGCGCCCTATAGACAACATTCTAGAGTGCCTTGGCGGACAGTGCACTTTATAATATGCCCTCTGGAGTGCCTTATAGGGCGGCTGATGCGGCACCTTATGTTACGGCACTTTGAGGGTGTATTTGCTGGCAGCACAGATTTAAATTAAACTGGAAAATGCCTCAGACAGCACTGGGTAAAAGTATTATTATTCATCAGGCCCATTCAGAAATCAAACTCATGACTGCTGTACCATCAGTCAGTGTATTAACCATTGTACTACACCTCTTTTGCTATATTGGTAGGTCAACGCGCCTTCTTAAGATTAACGCGCGTTGACGCGCGCTGATCCCTTTCTTGGGCACTAACACGCTCAGCGTACATTATCGCGCGATAACGTGCGCTTGCTATGTTTAGACCGGAACGCCCACTCCTAATATGGCATCCTGCACACTAACGCCGGGCGCACGTTAAGACGGTTTAGTAAACATGCCCCTAAGTTATAAAACCAATAAAAGAATGTAAAAGAATATAAAATCATCATAAAAGAATAAATGAAAACATAAAAAAGTTACCAAGCTGTAGATGAAGGCAAGAAAAGCCCTTAGTCAATAAGGGTACAATGTTAGCTATTGAACATCAAAACTGAAAGGATACAATGAAACCATCAAGCATGTGATTAAAAGCCTCATATCTCAAACCAGAATCTAACATCCCACAGGGAAGTGATAGGAAGAAGGAAACAAATGCGGACCATAAATTAAAAGTAAATACCGGATGTATCATGCTACAGTATTCACTGTGTGTATCAGATCATTGGATATGCGCTACTTCTAAAATGAAAGGAAAGAGGAGTGTATTATAAAAGCATGAAGAATTGTTTTACAATATGAAAAAACCCTTGGGCAGTGGGTACCAATTATATTGCTTTACTGTCGGTTTTAAACATTGTACTTTACCCATATTTAAAAGAACCCTGTTTTAGGATTCCTTAGTGTTTATAGGGAAAAGTGCTCACCATCGCAATAAAAGTAATGTTGAAAATTGTGGAGTGAAACCAACAATATTGAATTCACACGGGAGCAAGATGGCAGCTGTAGCAGATGCGCTATGTGCTGTATGCTGAGCAGTTCTCTGTAACGCTTACCATGCCTTGTAAGAGGAAGGGGAGAGCTTCGGTGTTGGTATCCATGTCCACACTGCCGTTCACAGCCTCGATTCCCCCATCTCAACGGGATTCTTCAGCTCAGTCCTCCATAGTAATGTTGGACGCCAGTCTAAGTGGGACTTCAATGAGCAGCCCCTCCAGTGCTCGGTCTAGACATCTCTGAGAGCGTGTAGTTCCTCAGGAGGAAGTAGTCCTGGTGGGGTTGTGAGTGCGGAGCAGCTTTCAGAGTCCATGGCACCTGGTGGGACGTCGGTGGTTACTTCAGCCCGGATAGATCAGTGTGCAGTGGTTGGAAGACCGCCTGTGATCATGTTGGATGTGCTGTGGGACACCATAAAGTCCGTGGACTTCTCTATGGCTAATTATGCTGGTGGCTTTAAAATGCAATTGGATCAAGTTATGGAAAGGATTGTATCCTGTGAAATTGCAGTGGCTGACCATGCTGCTAGATTGGGTGCCCTGGAAGAAGCCTTTGATGGAGTGCGAACTGTGAGTACGGAACAGTTAAAAGATAAAGAAGTTTTGAACCGAAAGTGCTTTTTTTGGAGAATCGAGTTTGCAGGAATAATTTAAGATTTTTGAACTTCCCTAAATGTCCTCTTATTTCATTTGTGGACATGTTACGAAAATACTTGGGAGAGGTGTTGAAGATTACAGGGGAAGCTGTACCACCAACAGTTTGGACACGTTATTTGTCTTTGAGCTCCCCCAGTTCTTGTATCTGAAGGTGGATGTGGGTTGCCTCAGTTTCCTTTGGGAGGTAAAATAACCACCTTTTTGGAGTCACCTTTAGAGGTGGCAATGGAAAGAACTACACTGGTGGCCTGTTTTGCCTTCGAGTCAAACAGGAATGCAGTTTTATGTTTATTTTTCTGTAATATGACAGCTGATTTCCTTGGCTCTAAGATTTACGTTTTTCTTGATATTTCTCGAGATACTCAGAAGAAGCGCAGGGTGGGGGCTCTGGGGGCTACTATGGAAGTCCTTTTTACTTGTAAATGTATGATTTCTTATTTGTCTAGACAGTATAGGCCCGATTCCATACCGCACGTCCGGGACCTCTGTGCGTCTGGCCAGAACCAGACGCACAGAGGGAGTCGTGATTCTGATCTTGCGGGGCACATCTAGCCCCACAGGATCAAAATCGCGAACAGGCCTTTACGTGCAGGCCGGACCCTCGATTCCATCTGGCCTGCATGTACAGGCCTTCCTCAGCTAACTCAGTCAGGTCTCTTCAATGGAGCCGCGGCACCATGGCATCCATTTGCCATGGCGCCGCGACTCCATTGAAGAGCCGTGATCCCCAGACGCCAGCTCCAGCAGTGATTTCCCACGGTCCTGTCCCCCGATCTGGCCTCCTAAGGCAAGGGTCGGGCTGTGGGGAATGTCCTCAGCCCCCCTCCCGCCCCATTCGCACCCCAGGCTCACCAATCCCTGGCAACTAGAGGAACTTATTCCACCTCGGAGGTGGAATAAGTTCCCCGTGCAAGTCGCCAGCCCCGAATGTACAGGGCTAACATTAGAATTGGCCCTGTATGTCCGGGGTTGATGCCCGCCCTAATGCCACCCCCGCAACGCCCTTTTCCTGCCCCTGTCTAACTTCCACTTACAAGATGCAGGGAAAGTAGATGGGACCAGGAAAAGACACGAATCGCGGGGATGGATGTCCCAATGGATCGTCCATCCCCGCTATTCATGCCTCGGAATAACCCCCTATGTGTTCTTTGAGCCAGATAATTGCTTCAATTTTTTGGGTGTACAGAGAGGGTTCTGTGCAAGTGGTGGAGCCTACTTGAGAAAGTACTGGTTAAGGTTGGCTGAGTTTGGTTGAGACGGGGAGGAGGGAGGGGGGGCAGCTGCTAGTACCATGATTTTTCTTGGTTAATTCCTATGTTTGTTATTACTTGTTTCTTTCTCTTTTTTTTTTCTTTGGGGACTATAAATATTTGTATTAATTTCATGCTGTTTGAAATTTTCTACTGTTTTGATTCAGTTTCTTTATTCATTCTTTGGATGTATGTTTGAAATTGCATAAATAAAACAATTTAAAATATTGAATTCACACATTCACAAGACATACCTGTTCAACAGCAGCATCTCTGGGCTCCTATATAGGCCAAACCCCTGACCAAGGCGATGCCGAAACCAGTCATGTTGGGTTGGTGATGTTTCTGGAGAGTTCCCTCTTGATTATTAATAAACAACATTTGGTTACAACTCGCTCTGGACTGGTGATGAATGGCAATTGGTACAAAATCATGGGCTCACAGCATTTGTTAATTTGCAGTGAAACGAGCTGAATATTCTGCCTTCATCGTGTTTTAGCATTCATACAACAACTAATATACATCCTTGCTGTAAAGCGTGTGCATACTAATAGTTACCTCAAATTAAGGAAGTGTTGTATTAGTGTTCTTCATCAAGCCTTCAGCCAGTGGAGGCAGTTAAACAAGTAAAAACGTTGTGGGTAGCTCATGCTAGCACCTAAAAAACCAGAAACTGGTACGAAGTCCTCACTAACACTAACTGCAGAAAAATGAGCTAACTTTTTACTGCATCTCAGATGATGAGCTAAAGTCCCAGGGTTAGACAATTATGCATTTGACCTTCAAGTTTTCTTTTCATCCAGGTTTAATAGCTAATACCTTCATTACTACTGGATCTAAATGAGCAATGGATTGATGAATTTGCATTTCTTGTGCACATAGGATGCCCGTAACAGTACAGATGGTAGTACAGGTACTGTGTACAAAGCTGTATGCTAAGTCTCCTGCACTCAAATGGTTAGTTAGGACAAGGATAAACCATTCTTTGTTTTAAAAAAATATAGGACCCGATATTCAGTGGCAGCAGCTAGCGGCTAACTGCCACTGCCGAACTCTAAACCCAGATATTCAATGCCAGGGCCATTTCTGGGCCAGCCTTTACTGCACCTGACTTTCACCGCATGTCGTAAACTGGGTAGTGGCTCAATATCGCCACTGCCGTTATTGATGGGTGCTGCCCTGGAACATCCCCCACACACCCCAATGCTAACTGGTTAGTATCGGGGTGTGCAGCAGCGGCACATGCAGATATCCAGCAGCACTAACCATGCCTGCAAACTGTGTAAATGCCTTTGAATTTTACTCCCCCCTCCCCTCCGTTGAGGCCAATATTCAAAGGATTTATGCTCCTAACTTTGAAAGTTATGCTCCTAAATTGGCCTCTTTGAAATTTACTAGGGCTGAGAGCCTAAATTTATATACAAAATGTCACTAAACCCCTAAATTTAGGTGCATAAAAAGTGGGTGGCAACAGGGGCGGATTTAGGGCAGGAAAAACAAGTTAGGATTTTCAGTATTAGACTCTTAGATCTAAGCAAATGAATGGCATAATTTTTAAGCTCTTAAATCAAGATGAATTTTCAGCTGAAAACTTAGGGGTATGTTTACTAAACCGCGGTAATCGTGAATAACGCGCATAATGTACGAATAACGACCGTTCGCATGTCCCAACGCGCGTTCCAACGTGCGAACGACCCTTAACCGTACATTACGCGCGTAAACCGCAGTTAACGATCGTAAACCCCCGCGGCGCGTTAAAACAGTGCGGAAGGTGGAGAGTGGGCGGAGAGAAGGGGTCAATGGGCGGAGAGTGGGCGGGGAGAGGCTCCCCCAACACCAACGCGCTGATTATCTGAGCAGAATCCCAACGCGAATGAAAACCTGCCGTTAAAGGCATATTAAAGGGAAGAGAAACCATTTCCGTCAGCAATGTACAGCAAAACCGGGGAAACCTAAAGAAACGTGAGCAGTGTGATACATGTGCACAGAACAAAATAGCAAATAGAAATGTAAAAAGAACATAACAAAAGCCAAAAGAAAGTATAAACCAGCTGTGCAACAGAGATATTAGTGGGCAACCGTAAAAAACAATTCCTGGAAAGCTACAAAAAACCAAATATGATGTTTGTAAGGGTCTATGGAGCGTAGACCCGTCCACAAATCATTCCTCAGTCAGTCCTGCCCTGAGCTCTCCTGGGAGTGTCTGCTATGGTTGCCCATTACTATCACCATTGGCCAGTTTGGTGAGGGCCTATCCCATTTTCCCGAGGTCAATTGTGGGGTCTATGTGCACGTGTATCGCCATACAAGGTGAATGAGCCGACAGTAAAAATGTGCAGAGCAGGGTGTCTGACTCACTCTGCCAGGTTTCCTATCTCCAGGGACTTCACTGTTTCTGTGGCTACAGTGTGGTGAAGCAGACACAGCCAGTACCTGTAAGACCAGAGGGTCAAGGGTTCAAATCCCAGCTGGGGCACCCACCAACCCTGTTCCCATATTTTACCCACCACACAACAGAGATAGCAAAGACACCCCTTCATCTCAGAGAACATGGGACAAACACCTATATTTTACCCTCCCCCCCCTAACAATGGGCAGTTCCCATAGCCAAGTCCCACAAATGCAGTCCCGGAGTACGACACCTTAGCAGCTCATAGGCATTTGCTAAGATAACGACATGTCAGCATGTTGGTGGAAGGGTACAGGTGATGGAGGGGCCAGTGGCTTTTAGCCACAGCAGACAGTTGCCCAGCCATGTGCAGGCTGGCACGCCCACCGCAACACACAGGCCCTGTCGGATGTACAGTCATGGACTCCCTAGGGAATGCAGCCTATCTGTGGCAACACAGTGGTGCAGTACACACAGACAGTGTGTGCAAGAACAGAAGGTCACAGGTTCAAAGCCCAGCTGGAGTTACTGCCAATCCAGTACCCATATTTTTCTCACAACTAAACCGTGATAGTAAGGACAAACTTTTATTGCTGATAACATACGCATGGTTAATACGCCAATATTTAACCACACCGAGCACTGACACCATAAACAGGCGCATAACCTAGAGCAGAGTCTCCAAAATGCAGTCCTGGAGGGCCACACAACGGTCAGGTTCAATGCTGCCACAAATAATGCATAATGAGGAGCAAGGTACCATGGGTATAGCAAAGAGAGGGTGGCCTGGCCAGGCTGCATCTGCACAGCGCATAGGGCACTGACTGTGACATAGCAGTGCCTGGCCACCACCTACACAGACAGGGCGACCGCTGTATGTCCTGCAGGGAGATTAATCTCACCCTGACTGTGCAGTGACCACGGCATGGCTAGGCATCCCCATAGTGCCATATAGCACTTTTGTTATGTGATGCGTATGTGTCTCCTTTTGGGGGTCAGTCACTGACTGATCTGCGTCTTCTGTCTGCTGCCATCCCAGGTCTGGGTGCATGCATGTCCAATAGGAACATGCAGTAATGGACCAACTAGCAGACTGTCTGCAGCTGGTATGTGTCTTGATGGAGCGCATAGCAGGGTGCAGCGGCTGAAGGGCTGCTGTAGGAAAATATCAGATAGTGTCTGGGTGCAGCCTAGCATAGACAGGCCTACCATTTGTCTGCCCCTGTGCTATGGAGATGTAGAGTGCTGCAGTGACTGCACTTTAGGGTGTGATATCCACAGCAGAACTGAGGTTGATGGTTCCCCCCCTACTGCCCCCATTGCAGGGAGGCAGAATGTGGATCTGCTGATGGGAGACCCGGTCTACCACCATAATCTCCCTAGGGGTCTGTAGGGACTACACCTGACTGAGACAGGCAAATATATCCAAGGTGTTTGGGCAGAAACCACCTATCTCACACATTATCACTGCTGTGGATCTCCAGCATAGCCTATGTTTGCCATGGCTGGTTCGGTGGACCTGGTGCTGGGCGCCTCACTGCACCCTCAGGGTGAGCACAGCAACCGCACAATGTGACGTTGTGTAGCCACTGTGTGCCAGTAAAACACACGGTCAGTGCCCCCTACCAGGCCGAGGTGCTGTGGGGGTGCACATGGTCAGTTCCCCCCACCAGGCCGAGGTGCTGTAGGGTTGCATTTCACATCTCGTGTCAATCAGTGGACAGCTGATTTGCATGTGTAGTGCATCATGGTTGTGACTGCTCCAATAAAACTCTGTGAACCACAGCAGATGGACTGTGCAGTGAACTGAAGTCGCTCTGTAGCCAGCTAGGCATGTAGAAGGAGCTACAGAGGCTTACTCCACTGGCAAATGCACTGACTGTGCAACCAGAACCTATGGGTATGAGGCCACTGTGGTGATACATGGCAGGACTGCCAGGTGCAGCTGCATTTGGAGTAGTGGTGTCTGTAACCCAATAATATCAGAGATAAAGTACAGACTGCAAGCCTTCGTTTGTTAGCAAAGAGCAAGAGAGGACAGAGAGAAAGGGTGTAAGAGCACGCATGAGAAGGCTACAACTAATGATATACATATCAAAATAGACAGATAAACAGAAGCTCTACATTGGTCCGGATGCCGCCTCCACAGTATGCCAATCAGGGACACTCACTGTGCCCTGGTCCCCATCCCCCCCCCCCTCAATCCATGTAAACAAAAGGGACATTACAAATGTCAGAGACATCTCTTCATCAAGGTCAGCCCTCGACAAAGCAATGTGAAATATCCATAATGTGTGATGTCAGAGGCAGAAGGTATCAGAACACATGCTGCTGACCCTGCAATAAATAGCAGTAGGCCAAAAATGTGGGGGATGTAAAACCCATCTCATGCACACAGGCTAGGATAAGCCATAGGCCATCACATGTATAGATGGTAGTGTTAATGTGAGTTGCAGTACACCATGAGGATCTGCAATCAAACATGCCAATGCACATTCCAACGCACGATCCAACGCCCATCGGCCGACATCAACGCACATAGGTACGCGCCGTGTCATGGCCCCAAAACGATGTCTCAATGCACGTGGCCACGCCCCGATGAACGCATGTGGCTACGCCTCCATGAACGCACGTGGCTACGCCTCCATGAACGCACGTGGCTACGCCCTTATAAACGCACGTGGCTACGCAGCTGAAATACACTCAGAGCAGATGGCAGCCATGTCACGAAAGCCTGCATTTACACAAACAGACTTGTACCTGCTGACAGAGCTCTTCTGTCTCCGCCAGCAACGCCTCTTCCCTGGCTCTTCCAGGAGGCAGAAACTAACAAGGGTGAGGAGGGCCTGGGACCACCTCACCAATAGAAACAACAGGAGCTCTGATTACCCACGTGAGGTAAGTGTCTGGGGACAGGCACCCCAAATGAGGACGTGGTGAAGAACAGCCTGTAACCAAAGCACCATTAGAATCTGCACTGCTGGAGAATGCCTGGTGTTACCGTGGGCTGCTTGTAGCTAGGTCATCAACACACCCAATAGCAGAACCCACAAGCCCACAGGGGGTAGGTGCAACCATGGCAGAGATGAACAAATGACCCCATTGGTATGCTACGGGGCGCAGTTGCATCCTCAGTGAAATGGTGGTGGAGCGCCACACACCACCTCATGGGGCAGAAGAATCCTCGGATGCAGAGGGGGAGGAGGAGGATGTGGGGCAGGGTGGGGGGCCGGCTGAGGAGGACATGCAGCTGCCCCATGCGGATACAGTGGGGGAGGAGGTGGGGGAGGGGGGAGGGCAGAGGTGCTGGCGGGGCAGGGGGAGGAGGGGCGGGTGCAGGTGGCTCGGGCGGGTAGGGGCCCTGCTGAGGTGGGACAGGGGCCTGAAGGGGGTGACCTGCACAACGTGGCGCTGGTGGGGGATGGGTTGGGTGGGGGGGTTGGGGGGGCATGTGTGCTGGGTGCCCAGCTACATGAGCTGTCACAGGGCTACGGGGCACCAGCGACCTGCACCATGGTGATGGCGACGCACACCCCCTGGACGTGGGCATGGCACACATAGCCGAGGACATGCGCACCGTGGATGCAGCCACACAGACACGGGGAGACCTGTGTCTGTGTGGCTGCATGTGCGGGCTGCGCGTGGCCGCGGCTGTGCGTGCGCATGCACACGCCCAGAGGCAGAACGCCCTTATCATGGGGCAGGTCCTGGCGACCCTGACCATGGTGGCTGACCGGCTATGCTTGCTGGAGGAGCGCGTAGCTGGGGGCGCGCCGGAACAGCCACCATGTGACAGGGGTCCCCGGGGTGTGTAGCGCGTGGATACGCAGTACACACCCGCCCTGTGACAGCCCATGCCATGGCCTACCCCACACACGGAGGGCAGCAGGGCTGTTTTACAGCGATGTTCGCATGTTGGCAAATGAAAAACCCCACCCCCAAGTTGTTCTGTAAATAAAGTTTGACATTATTACCTGTTAACTGTGCTGTCCAGATATCCCTCTGTGCTATGGGTCAGTGTTGTGTGAGAGACACATGAGGACACACACATGTGTATCATGTGAGATACAAAGGGTGCGTGCAGGGTACTCTACATGTGCCATGCGTCTAGCGATACTACGGCCATTACATGGGCTGGTGCCACACATGTAGCAATGCACAGACATGTAACTGTGCCCAGGGGTCAGCAGTGGTGGCACCTGCAAGGCTATGTGCAGCATCTGTGATGGGTGCAGACCAGGGTGGTGGATGGCATGGACACAGCAGGTGGGCTAATGGACACTGCCCATGTAAAACCCATTGCAAACCCGCTGTATCCTAACAGCAATACCAGGACTCACCAAGCACCATACTCTACCAATCAAAAGGTAACACTGCAAATATTACACCAACACATTTCACAGAACCACAATACCTGAACCACTGGGGAGAGAGAACAAGTGGCAATGCCACATTGGAATCATTTTAACAGAACACCTCCGCTCAGTTACACATGCAGAACATAGACCATCACCAAACAGGTAAGCACTAATTTGAAACAGGAAGACAACCATTAAACTGGGAATTACAACAGCCTAACTTGGAATGTACAACACTGTAGAAATAAAACTATACATTAATTTGCTCCTGTTTTAAACAAAGCGCAGACGTTAATGATGCACATTTACCAGAGCTGACCTATTCCAGATAGGAAATGCAATACAAAGGGATATGTGTCTACCTTTTGTGCAATTTCTTCAGCTGCAAGTGTTCCAGCCATTTTCTCCAGGTTTCTTCGTGTCCTCTGCTAACTCTCCATCGTCTGCTGTCCATGTGTCCTTTCTTCTCTCTTGTAGTTGATTACCATTCTCTCGCTACATCTGCTTTAACATACTAATCCTTCTCATTATTCTCTTTCCGCATTCCTAGTTCATCCACTCAACTCTTACCCCTCCATCCCCAATCCCCAGGTACTCACCCAATACCCGGCCAATTGGAGATGTTTTCTCCCTCCCACACAAAATATTTTCCACCTCTCCATTTTACACTTCCAGCCCCATCCCATTCTGATCCGCCCCCAACATCAGCTCCCTCCTAGTTCCAGCCTCACCAGGCATCCATTCCCTTCTAGTCCCTGCAGCAGCACATATCCATTCCTAGCCACCCATCAGCCCAGTTCCAGTCCTAGCAACCCCCAAACCCAATAACAGTCCTAGCCCCCCCCCATCAGCCCACTTCCAGTCCTAACCCCATCAACCCATTCCCAGTTAGCCCCCCATAGCCCATTGCCAGTCCTAACCCCCCCCATCAGCCCACAGCCCATTACTGGTCCAACCCCCCCCCATCACCCACAGCCCACCTAATGTCATATCCTTCCCCCCCCCCATAGCCCATGACCAGATGTCCCCCCCCCTGCACACAGGGATAGGATGCGGGGAACAGATGTTGGCTGCAAATGCTGGGTAGTGTGTGCCTGCTGGTGTGCGCCCAAGAGCAAGTGGGGCATCCCATGCTGGGCACAGCAGTGTCGGTGTCTACACCGTCTGGCATAATAGTTCCCATTGGGCACGCCCTTGGTCATGCACGTGTGGGCTGTGCGTACCACTGTCCCCCCAAACAACACAGGAGACATGACATGTGCTTCATCCGCATGTTATGCGTTTTATTTCCCATGGCCCCTGCCCCTGCCACGCCTTGCGCGGCCCCTCCCACCCTGTGATGATGGTGGCTCTGCTGCCGTCATTGCTGCCGCTGCTTCCACTGGTGTTGGTGGAAGAGGTGGTGGTGGTGGTGGTGGTGGTGGCGTCACCCCCATGTGTGCTGCGATGCTTTGCAGGCTCTCAGCAATGTTCTCTGCAGCTACAACAAACCTCGGGACCCCCATCATGACCCTGGACATCATACGGTGGTGTCTGCATAGCGCATGCCTCTGCCGCCGCTGCTCCCGCAGACACGCATGCAATAAATGCCGTATACCTGTGGAGACAGCAGGTAGTGCATTGGTGTCGTGAAACTAATCGCCTACCTTTGCACACGCATTGTCAACAGAACACAGTTTGAGACTCACCCTCCGCATCCCTGTGTGCCTCAGCAGTGTGCGCCTTCATCTGCTGGATCACATCTTCCACCACGGACAGCGCCGCAGCACTGTTTTGCTGCCCTGCCTCTGCAAATACGTTCCCGGTGGCGCCAGCGGTGTGCGTGTCCCCTCCACAGGCTGGCTGAGGGATGGTCCCACTGTCCTCACCAGAGGGGGTTGGGGGAGCTCCTGCCTCCACGTTGGACACCTCCGGCACTGTGTCCATGGGGGTGCACGCCCAGGGCTGTCTGTCCCCATGTGTCTCCTCAGCTGCATCTATGGCAGCTATGTCACCTGTGGGACCCAAGATCATATAGGTCATATGCAACCTGTCTGCAACCATCCCACTCCCCTGAGAGCACATGTGTGTGGGTGAGCCACATGGGTCCTGGTGGGGACCCCTCCCCCCCACCCCCCTCACCTATTCCCCATTGCCGAGAGGGGCCATTGCCCTGTGACGTCAAGTGACCCCCCCCCCCAGTGCATGCTACCACGCCCCCCATGCAGCCCCGTCAACGCTATCAGCCCTGCATACACAGTCCTTGTTCAACCCAGGTGCATAGTGCTGTCCTGTCGTCCATGTCAACACCTGTGTGGCCGTGCTGCCCCCACCAGCCCTACACCCTCCCCACTGCTACACATTGACAGCCCCTGCTGGTACTGTGGGACCTTTCCCCTTGACACAGCACACATCCACTGTGCCATTCCACTCCCTGACCACCATGGACATCTCTCCCCCAATGGGTCATGGCCCAGAGGCTGGTTGTATGTCTGTGCTGCCCCCTGGGTCCTCATATTGCACAATCATGCCACCTACACCCCAGTCCACCCTTGGTCACCCACACACATGTGTGCTTGCAGGCTCCCACTGGTACAGATCACTCAAACACTTACCTGCACCTTGGTGTGCTGTGTCCAACTCTGGGGGAAGGCCATGTATGTACATTGAGCCCAGGCACTCCGCCAAGCGCCGCTCTAGTGGACTCAGGTTGGCGACCTGTGCTGGGCCTCCTCCTGTGCCTTGGGCCCCTCTCCGCTCTCTTCCCAGCTCATTCCTGATGTTCCTTTTAATGTCGCAGTATCGTTTGCATAAACTTTCCACATCCCTGTGTGGCCCATTTGCGGTTGCCACCTCCGCTTGTACCTCCGCCCCTGCCCTAGCACGTGTTGCACCAGTTGTTGTTGAGCTCAGCTGACCGAACAGGTCATATCGCTCCAGAATGGCGGTGAGGAGTAGGTCATTCTCCTCCTGGCTGAACCGTACCGCTCGTTTGCGGAGTTCCTCAGGGAGGGTGGGCCTGCGCCTCTTCTGCCCCATTGTGGCAGTGCCCTGTGCACATGGTGTTCCATGTACACCTGATGTGCCTGGACTCTCACCATCTTCATTGGGGGTGTCCATCGATGGCACCTGCTCTGCTCCGGCACTGTCAGACATCTGGCTTGTCATATTCATCCAGATTGTGTGCTGAAGTGCGTGCCATTTTGTCCTCCCCAACTTTATATAGGTCCCGTGTGGGTGTGGCTCTGAGCGCGTTGCGTACGTGCTTTGCGTACGCGCGTTGCGTACGCGCAGTAAGATCGCGCTCTCCCTCTGCGCACGTACAGACGTAATGCGAATATGTGCCCTATGTGACGCACTGTGCATGGTTTTCGCCTGTTCTCCAGAAATTCATCCCTCGATGTACACATTACACGTGGCCTCCTCCTACAATGCATGTTGTGATGGTAAATACGACATATCTTTTCTCTTGGGGTACCCGTGTATATTTGTTCTGCGCGTAACCACGCGCATTGGTTGCTGCTCACGTCTTGTTTGGCACATTACGTGGTACGTGCGTTGCGTGTACACGCATGTGAACGTGGTTGGCGTCTCTGTGACATCTTGGCGTCTTCCTTATTTGGTAGGGTGTATACCTCGCAGTACCTTTACACTATGCTGCGTCACAGGGAGTTGGTTATTATCGGAATGGCTTTTCTCGGGAGCAATGCGGGGGTACGCGCGCTCCTTCACGCGCTACGTTGCCGACTACAGGATTTTGCTGACTACAGGGTGTTGGGTGTGGTGGATGTTCCTGGTTGACCAGGTGTGTATTGTTTGTGTGATTTGTGTTCCCGCCCTGTACCCTATTTCACAGCCACCTGTCCCACATCCTGTGTCTATCATGGCTCAGACTGTGAATGCAGGTGGTGCAGTCATTGCATTGCTGGAGCTAGCTGGGCTGCGCTTTCCGGCTGAGGGAGATGATGGTCCTGTGGCTGAGGCCCTGGGCATGGGTCCTCACCCGATGCAACACAGGACTGCAGCTGTGGAGGGTCCACAGGCGGGTGTGGTGGAACAACGGCGCCGTAGGCGTCCTGAGGGGTGGTCACGCCTGCAACGCCTCTACAGGCCCAGGGCCATGCTACAGAACATCAGGGAGGACCAGATAATCTCCCTCTACCGGCTGGACACAGGGGCTATTAGGGAGCTCTATGAGGATCTAAGGCCTGACCTCGAGCCCCTGACTGCCCGGTCACATGCTATACCGGGAATGGCCAAGCTCCTTGCTGCCCTACATTTCTTTGCCTCTGGCTGTTTCCAAACCTCAGTGGCCGCAGTGGGTGGGATGAGTCGGCCAACGTTCTCTCGCTGCCTCCACCAGGTACTGCGGGCCATGGTCAGCCGGGTTGGGAATTACATTGCCATTCCCAACAGTAGGCAACATTGGGTGGCCCTGGGACATGCATTCCAGCAGATTTCAGGGATACCACATGTGATGGGTGCAATAGATTGCACACATGTTGCCCTCATCCCGCCACGCGACAGGGAGGTTGTGTACCGCAACCGCAAACACTTCCATTCCCTCAATGTGCAGGTTGTCTGTGATGCAGGTATGCGTATCCTGAATGTGGTCCCGCGGTTCCCAGGGTCAGCCCATGACTCCTATATCCTGCAGAACTCAGCACTGTTTAGCCTGTTTGAGGCCGGGCAATATGAGGACTATGTCCTACTGGGTAGGTATTCCCCGCATCCTGTGTGTAACGACCATATGTGTTTCACGGGGGCACCATTGTCAACTGTGTCCTCTGCATGCATGACATGGTGCTGTTGTGTCCTTGTGCTGACTATTCTGGGACTGTGACCACAGCACGCCCTGTCACCTGGACTGTGCTCACGTACCTCTGTGCGGCAACACACATCCCCTTGCCTACCATGTGCCTATTCTTGCTCATCTGTGTCACCCCGCACCCATGTGGTGTCGTCTCTACCCTGCCTTAGCTGTTTACTTCGCTATCATCCTTTTTCATGGTTATTCGGGGCATGCATGGTGCAAAGGTTTCACATATGTCGGCCTGTGTGTTGTGTCCATCTCATGCCCAATGTGCCACGGGATTGTGCATGTGCCAGCCGGGGAGGGGGGGCTTTGGGGAACTCGGGGAACAGGACCATAGACCAGCTGTACAGTGTGTATGTGGCCTATTCATCTGCCATGTAGGGGGTGGCACGTGTCAGGGTGTATGTGCGAACCTGCTATCACACATGTCTGCTGCATGACTGTTTGCTTTGGCCTGTCTGCGCTGACACCCCCACCGTGCCCACCCGGGTTGTGGTACACTGACATATCCCCTGTGTGCCATATCACATCATGTCCCAGCGACTTGCCCATCTGACCATCTTTGTACCAGCCAGTGTGATTTTGATCTCCCAGATGCAGACTCTGGTGCACCACAATTGTGTGCAATGCTGTGCCGTCATATGTGTGTGACCATGTTTCCCTGCTGTCCATTTGTGCTTTGCTACATCATGGTTTCCATAGGTTCTTCTTCTCACATGTGCCTTACTTCCATTTCTGTTTGCAGGTGATGCAGGATATGGGTGTCGCGCCTGGCTGCTGACCCTTGTGCGTCTCCCTCAGACAGGTGCAGAGATGCGGTACAATGAGGCCCATGCCTCCAGCCGCTCAGTCATTGAGCGAACCTTTGGCGTTCTCAAAAGTCGCTTCAGGTGTCTGGATAGGACTGGCGGGGCCTTACAGTACGGGCCCTTGACTGTGGCAAAGATCATACTAGCCTGTTGCATCCTACACAACATTGCTCTCAGGCACAATGTTCCAGTCTATATTAATGAGGATCTTGGGGTGGATCCTGTGTGCCCTCCTGCACCTGGCCATGTTGACACACGTGATGGGATGGCGGCCAGGCAACATCTGATCGGGGAGCTCTTCTCCTGTATGTTCTGCTTCTGCTGGTGACGTTTATCTGGGTTAACCATGTGTGGGCAGGTGTATGGATTGTGCAGCAGTACCGTGTCATGTGTCAACATGTCTGATGTGTTTTTGCCTCCCCAGGATGAGCTTCTGCTTTCCGGGCCCCCAGGACTTTGCAGATCATACTGCCCGATGCTGCTGTGCTACATGTGGGGTTTGTGTGTAAACAACTGCAACAGGCAGGTGACTCGGGTGAGTTGCAATACAGTGCGGTTCGCATTGCTGTCGCCATGGTCTGACCCCATATGTTGCTTACTCTCCGCTGCTCCTATGGTGCTGCACTGCTCTCTGGCCCAATACCCCATCACCCTTAGCTTCGGTTTGTCACACATGTGGCGGGGCATGTGACAGGCCTGCCTGTTTACTGGGACCGCTGCTGCCGTTTGGTCCGGCCGCCATCACTCAACTGTTTGGTCAGGCACATGCTCCTCTTACGGTCGCTTGTCCCTGACCACAGCCCATCCACATGGCTCTCCATTGCCCTGACCCCTTCAGGCCCTTACTTGTCGCACCCCTGATATATTGCATTTGGTTTGCACTGCATGATATTTCATGGGTCGTGTATGGACCAGTTCATATGTACCTCCCATCCCACCTGTGGACTGTGATGTTGGCTGTGGACCCCTGCTCAGAATGTGTGGTGCATCTTGTTTAGTCTTTGGGGTGCCCTCACCTGGCACACAGCTGTGGTTATGTATGGAGACATGCTGTGGTCCTGTCTGCATCCATTTCTGTATACCTACTGGTGTTACGGTAGTTATTCTTTTCCTGCTGCGCTTTCCATCCTAGTGTTCATGGCTTTTCACTCTCTCTGTTCCCCTGTTTTTATGTCTTTCCTTCACTGGTACCTGTGGTCACTGTAACAGTCATCTCTTTGCTTTTAGGTCCTGCCCGCTCTTATCATCCTCATCATCATTGGGTATCATCCTTTGGTGCATCTATCTGCATCAGTGTGATGTGACATGTCCTGTATGTTGCTGTGCACTGTCACACCGTATCCTACACTGCTACCCTTGTCTGCATTGCATCTCTGTGTTCTTGGCGGGCCTGTGCCTGCTCTGCATGGCAGGGCCACTCCTCTGGCCACCTCCCCCTACACAGGATGACACATTTTCTCCTCAGCTGCCACACACGTTTGTTCTAGTACTCTAGGTTGCCAACACCCTTTGTTGTGTTGCTTTTGGCAGCAACATGTTTGTCTGCGCTGCTTCCTGACACATGGGATGTCCACAGGGATGTGGGTCCAGTAACTCCCTACTGTCCCTCAGTCAGTCACCTATCCATTGTCTTTACCGTGGGTTCTGTGTGGTGTTAGTACTACATCTGTCTCTGTTGCACGCAGGTTCTGCAGGTCCTGCAGACACCACTTGTAGTCCCTAGGGCACACTGACCTTGTCCCACATAACCTTTTTGGGGCACCATGCCACATGGTTCTGTGAGCCAGGGCTCCATCTGAACTCTCGTATCCGTGTGTACCTCATATGTCAGTTAGCATTGGGGCACCCTTCTCGGGACCATAATGGTCATCTTTCTCATACTTCTTCTTGGGCACACTGTTGGGCTACTGTCTTTTCCTGTTCTATTGCAGTGACGCACACATTCATTTGCCCATTCATGGGACGGCGCTGTGGGGGTGCCTACCCCCTCATATGTTCCTCTCGAAACTGCTGATGTACATGTGCAGTGCACCATGAATGTTTTTGCTTACACCCATATCCTTACCCCCCAGCTGTCACTTTGGGTGGTGACATGGCGCACTTTCTTTGCACAGTCTGGGGGTTGTGGGTTCTGGTGGTACAGCCATCTGCATATTCTTTCTGCACATATTCATAGTATTTTCGTGTTTGCTTTTGATTTCGCCAGTGACTTTCGGTTAATGAAACAGGTCTGTGATGTTAATGGGCCTTTTATATTTGGTAATGATCTTGACCTCGGTCTGGATTGTGTTTGCCATATGCCCTTGTTTGCTGAGACCTTGTTTTGTTTCATTGACAGGCTTTCTTTGTATGTGCATGGGGCAATTGCTGGGGGTCTGGTGTGGTGATTTGTAGCATTTCACAGTTCTGCTCCATGAGCTGGCCACCTCATTATTGGGACTGCGTACTTTTCACGGACAATATGGGCGTGTAGCTATTTCATTACCTGTGGGGGCCCCTATGTCATGGATTTCAGACAACATATGGAGTATTTGGTGACCCTTTGGGGGGCATCTTGTAGTTTTACATTTCATTGGTGCTGACAGCAGCACCACCCTCACAGTGCAGACTCCTCAAGGTGCCTCATCGTAACCCCTATGGCATGACCTGTGGGGCTCTCTGTAACACGCCCTATAGGGTGCACGGGCAGACAGTGCACATTTACCTTTACACACTGGTGTGACTTGTAGGGTGCCCTATACAGCACCCTCAGGGTATAGCCGTGTGAGTGTGTGCTTGCCACCTGAGCCTGTTAGACATACAGAACAAGCTGCTTCTGCCATCACTATATTGGTGTGTGGGTGATGTCGCTGATGCCTCCACAGATCCACCCGCCTGTCAGGTACACATTCACATGATACAGGGCCCAGAGTTGGGCAGACAAATGCATGGCGTGGTGGGGTTCCCTGCAGGGGTACGGTGGCATGACAATTTGGTTCTTACCTGCCTTGTTTTCAGCACTGTTTGAGGTTTGCTTTCCTTCATTACATGATTTGTGGATATATTTGACTATGTACATATCTCAAACACGGTTCTGGATACACATTCACACTATTTTCTTCTTGTGATGGCTGAGGCTCTCTGGATTATACGGGCCCTACATATGAGGGGGGTGGGCACTTTCTCCCACCTCTCAGGTTGTTTATCGGCGACAAAAACTGGGGGATATGTATGGCTTTAAGAGAGTACTGACTGGTTATCTATGTCACTGACTATGGTTTGCAGAGGGTACTGTTGCAGGCATTGTTTGTCCTTGGGACCATGGGGGGTTTGAACTCACAGACCTTGCACCATCTGCCAGTGTCTTAACCATTGTGCTACAGATCAGGCTACCTTAGGGAACACCTTTTCTAGATTCTTATGGGGCGCCCTGTTGGGCTACTGTCTGTTGCTACTGTGAGACAGTGACACCCACTCATTTCGCCCTACCGTCCCAGGGGGCTGTGTAGGTACATAACCCTTGTTGTGTTCATCTCTGGGCCGCTGATCTTCCTGTGCGTTGCACCATGGGTATGTTTGCTTTGGGACAGATCCTAGCCATCACAGCAGGCCATTTGGGTGGTGCCCTGCTGCCCTTCAGGTGACAGCCAGGGGGTTGTTCGCAGCTATGGGGCTGCTGCCCGGTGGTTCCGTCACAGCCTGTGGGGCCAGTGGTCATGGGCTCATAACACAGTGGGCTTTTTTTATCAGCCTGACTGCAGCATTGTATATTTTTGTGGCACATTGGTACTGCCAGCGAAACCCCATCAGCATAATGTCACCTTACAGTGCCTCATGGGGCGCCCCATGCGGCACCTTATCTGGCACCCTTTACATTGCCTGCTATGGTGTTCTATAGGTGACATTTTGGTGTGCCTCTGTGGACAGTGCACTTTCTACTGTGGCCTGTGTGGTGCATTATGGGATGGCATCTGCGGCACCTTTGGTTGCACCACTGTGATGGTGTGTTTGCTGGCAACACTACTGGTGGTAAAATATAAATCCTTGCCTCCTCATTCCCTACGTTAGGTACTGGATGATGGCTGGGCCAGCCTTCTGCATTATGCACACTGGGGAACCCAGGGGATTTGAACCCATGCTGCTTGTGACAGCGGTCAGTGAGCTAACCATTGTGCTACAGCTCTGTTCCTGTGATTTGTATCTGTACGCTTTCTTGGGGTTGACGCGCGGTAACGCACGGGGACGCGCCACCGCGCCCTGTCACGCTCGTTAGTTTTTGGAACGCACGTGCCCATGTCCTTATTTGGGGGTTTCTGTCTCTACCGCGGCTCCTAACGTGAATCGCACTAACGCACATTAGTAAACATACCCCTTAGGATTCTAAATTTGGCTGAAAATAGGGTACGAATTTAGGTGCCTAACTTAGCATCATAAATTTAGGAGCTCTGCTTTTTTTTTTAATATTGGACTCATAGCCTTATAGTAAGGCAGTAAGTCCTTACATGTGCACTTGTATCTCCACTGGGAATGCTTATCCTCAGAGAGCATCAAATTTAATTGTAAAATGAACATGACCTCCAGATTCCACTTATAACCACATCCTGCTGCAAAAGCACAACATCAAAATCCCAGTATGTTCCCTTCTACAAATATAAAATTCTGTATCAAAGAACATTGACATCTGGTGCGTATAAGAGAAAAACCACTAAACTGCTAATACAAACAGTACAATAAACAAATCATTAGTTCAGATATATGATGGAACCTGCCCCGTGCCAAATATCATAATTATTTTGCCAGTAATCCCAAGTTCGGCTATATTTAGCTAGTGCAGAATGTCTAGGGCAGGGATTCTCAACCCAGTCCTCAGAATACACCGAGCCAGTCAGGCTTTCAGGATAGCCACGATGAATACGCATGAGAGAAATCTGCAGACAATGGAGGCAGTGCATGTAAACCTCTCATGCATATTCATTGGGGTTATTCTGAATACCTAAATGGCTTGGTGTGTCCTGAGGACCTGGTTGAGAACCTCTAGTCTTGGGTGGCCAAATGATGCCATCTCACAAGGATAGGTTGATCCAGTTCTGGTTTTGCTTCATTACATGAATGTAGACCTAGTTATGATTTGCCTATGAAAAGCACAAAAGTGGGTGCAAACCCAGGATTGACTTAGCTTAACCTAAATGATCTTTTGGGGTTTGAGTAATACAGCACAGTGGTTCTCAAATCAGTACTTGAGGCACACTCAGCCGAACTGGGTTTTCAAGAAATCCTAGTGAATATGAATGAGATGTGCATGCACTACCTCCTTTGTAAGCAAATCTGTCTCATGCATTTTCATAGAGCCCCATTCCGGAAGGGAGACATCCGGGTCGTCCGGACATCTCTGTCACTATTGTTTAAAGGAGGATGATTGGTGCATGGGGAGGCCACAGTAGCGATCAGGGCACAGAGTGGCAATGGGCACAGCCCAGAGGGCCGGCACTCTAGATGGCTGCCTAGTTTACCTATTGGTAGCATTGGCCCTGGTGTGCAGGAGTAGCCTAGTGGTTAGAGCAACTGCCTAGTATCCAGAAAATCAAGGGTTTAATTCCCACTGGCACTCCTTGTGACCCTAGGCAAGTTGCTTTACCCTCCATTGCCTCAGAAGAAAAGGCCCGGCAATCTACTTCCAGCGATACATTGCCAAGAAAACCCAGAGGCAGCTGGGTCACTAGAAGTCAGCATTGACTTGACAGCTGTAAAGAAAAAAAAAAGCACTGGCCCTAATCAGGAGAGGAGTCTTTCAATACTAAAGGAGCTGCTGATCCTGGAAAGAAGGAAGGATTTAGAGGATGTCACCTAGATCTGTGACAAAGATGACAAGAAGCTATCAAGGTACTATGTATGTGACCACATCTGAGACTGCAACATATTCCGGGGAGTTAGTGAGATGGGTTTGTTTCTCTCACTGGAAGGGAAAGTCAAAATGTAACTGTTTGATTTTTACTCTGCCAATAGTATTTTGCCCTCAGTTGGTTTGCAGTTTGCCATGCTGTGAGGGCTTGTGTGCATTCGTGATGCTTAGAGCTGGGCTATTGGTGGCTTGGCTACTGGCAGCGTCTCCAAGACTAAGACAAACCACCCATCTAATCTCATCCATTGCAAGTTTAGCATTTCCAGGCCGTAACTTTTAAAAATGTTGCCTCCATGCTGGCTGGTTGTAACATGCTTAGATAGTGGCTATATGAGATAGCTTGTTTCTGTCTCTGCTGCAGTTGCTGCCCCTGCCCCATGCTTCTCTTCTTTAATTGAGCTCTCCCATCTCGAAAAAGTTCTCTGTGTGTGTGTAATCTTTCTGTGTGGTCTTCACAGTTACTTCACTAACTGCTTGGCAAATAAGGGAGCACACTAAGCCTATGAGATTTTTTCATTCAGTCATTACTCTGGAGCTCATGGATTTAAAGTTTCAGGGTTCTCTTGAGGGGGACTAGCATAAATCAGGAGGACCTTGGTACCTGATACTCTCACACCACTCCCTTCTCAAATAAATTAATCCAGGCTTGAAACTGTTCTGAACCAAGGATTTACTTAAATTTTAGGGTCATAGAGAAAACAGCAATAACAATTGGTAGGAACAATGGACAAGAACTATACAGTTAACTCCTTCCTCTTATCTGAAAATGGTTACAAGCAGATTATTCATTAAGCTGAGCTCTTGATTTATTACATTACCACTCTTGCACCTCAGTTAGTCAATTTTACTTATTTGCTACTTATGTGCCTTTAGTAATTAAGCTGGTCTATCCTAAGTGGAAATCTCTCTCTCCTCTCTATAGTACTGTGTCCCAGCGTTACTGACTCTTGATGTGAGGCAGACACAGCTCCTTGATTCCTCAATGCTGTGCTGGTTGTCACACCTCTTTCTGGTAATTCTGGTGTAGGATGGTTGCTTGGATTCCTTTTTTTCCTGAGCTGGGGACTGATGTAGATGCAGGTCCCTGGAACTGCTCTACAAGGCTCCTGGCTCTGGTGATTTGGAAGACAGGATCTTCAATCTCTTTCTCAGGCTAAGCTGCTCTCATATGAAGACAGTGGGGCTCTGGCAGGGCTTCTACAGACTCAGCCCTCTGCTCTTCCCTCTCCTGGGTAGTTGTTCCAAACCTGTTGCACTCTCTAAATAATATGATTTTACAAGGTGCAAAAGACTCCTATTCTCCCTTAGGGTGCACTGGCTGTGTACCAAAAACACCTGCTCCTTAAGGGCAGACTCCCTCTACAACTCCACGGTGTAATAGCTAGGAGCCAAAGACAGAGTTCTGTCTTTTGGAGTGGTTTATATACTAAGTGGGATTTTCCCTGTCAGAGGAGTCTCCTCCCAGCAAGAAATGACATTTTCCCTTGTTCTGGAAAATGTCAGATTTTCCTTTCTATTTCTTGTCATAATTGGTAGGAACACTGGATGGTGCTGATACTCTTAAAGCAACATCCAAGCAGTCTCTATACTTGCAACCCAGACAGCAGTGTAATACCCATTTTGTTTTTATTTCTTGTGTACATCTCCTAGACTGCTTCTTTCCTGCATGAGCTCATTCCCTAATAATTCAGTGTTCCTAGGGGGCTACAGTTCTCAGCATTTGCATTTGCATGAGCTGTTCTGTGCTCTGGCACTCCTTCTAGCACCAAACTGATGTATAATTGCAGTTTAATTGATGCACGTTGCCCATCATGTTACACCCAGCTTGCAATTTTTATTCATAGTGCTAATAAACATATAGTATATATACAGAATAGAAGAGTTCATACAATTGTTCCAAACTATGGCAACTGGTGAAGATATCATCAATACTTTGGATATGGCACTGGATAAATTAGGTGAAAAGCAGACATAAACTGTGAGCTTGTCTATAAATGATACAACACAGATGGTGGGTAGACAGGTTGGAATTGCTGCCAAGCTAAAAGAAAAATGGTTAGCTGTCAATCCACAACATCCATTTGTAATCTGCATTGCATTTATATCCCCCAGAAGCCCTGTGTAGTAAAACACTAAAGATGAATAATGCAATGGATTTGGTAATAATGAAGGCAAAATGTCAACTTCTAATTTGATTTGTGAAGAATTTAGGCCTATTAACCCAGATGAGATAGTCAAAGTCTTACAAGATTTCTGAAGGACAAATCAAAGATGACATACTGCAACATTATCATACCTAATATTAAGCTAGTGTGAGAACAGATTACAGTATTATTGGGTAATTTTAATGAATTCCTTGCTGAGTGATAGTTATATGCCAGATATCCTTCGGCATGCTTCAGTCCATCCATTAAAAAAGAATCTGAACATTATAGCATTAGATCTTTCCAACTATTGTCTCATTTTGAATTAACCTTTTTTTAGCCAAATTAATTGAACAGATAGCTAGAGCTCAGTTGGATGATTATTACAGCATAATATATTAAATCAATTCCAACATGGGTTTAGAAAAAATCATAGTTCGGAAATACTGATAATGTCATTGATACACTTTTAAGAGGCATAGAGATCTCCCATGCTGCTTACTTATTTTTATTGACATAACAGCAGCTTTTGACTCTGTCATACCATTTCTGCTCCTTACTGGTTTGAGCAAAATTGGAATTGGTGGAAAAGTATATTCCTGGTTTAAATCTGGTCTTCCCCAATATTTACACATTGAGCTTGCTTGGAAAGAAATCTCTGACTGAAGGTTCTACAAGGCTCCACCTTATTATCTTCATTGTGTAATGTTACATGGCCCCTCTCTTACTTATTAAAATCTCTATCCATTGAATATTGTCTTTGTGCAGACGATAGTCTGCTATTTGTTCCTATCTCTATGTTTAAAGACATTAGTTTCTTGATACTAGTTAACAATTTGCCATCTATCGAAAACTGATGTAGAAAACATGGCTTACAAATTATTTTAAGAAGACAGAAGCCATGGTAGTACTAAGGCTGAATTTGAAACGTTTAGTGACATAACATTAGTGTTACATAAGGATACAGATTTTTTTGCACACAAAATCTGGGACATTTGCTATCAGAAAGGGGTGAGCACCTTAGTTCCAGATTTGAGCAACAAGGTGTGAAGAAGGAAGAGGAGTCATTACCCTGTCCCCATCCATCCCATAATAGAAACAGAAGAATTTCCCATGTACTATGCTAAATATAAAGATAATGGATGCAAATTCTAAAAACTGATATACTCCAATCGCCAAAATGAAAATCATTTTTTTCTACCATTGCGTCTGGCCATTTTATTTTTCTAAACCTCTCACTCCTAATCTCTGGTTTCTGCTTTCTTCTGTCTGTCTTCTCTTAACACTTTACCCATGGTCTCCTGTCTATCTGCCAATTCTTTTCCCTCTTCCTATCTTTTTTTTAGTGTAAATCTTTTTTTTCATATTTGCACATAATACAGATACAAACATAACAAGAAATACCTCTAGAAACTATACAAAGCATACAAACAGAAATGCATAAACATTTTAACCATAGCCCACATCAAGGAAAGAAGGGAGCACATAATAAAAGAAATAGAAAATAAAACAAAATAGGAAAACAAATAGAGATAAGGAGAAAACTTCCCCTTTAGCCCTATCACTACTATGAGCTTACCAACAATTTAAAGAACCAAAACACCCCTCACACTTCCTTCTCTACTAGGAATTTCTCTAATTGTATAGGATCATAAAATACATACGTCACACCCTGCAAAGATATAATTCACTTGCAGGGGTAACGCAAAAAGAAAGTTGCCCCAAGCTCCACAACCTTAGGCCTCAAGGTCAAGAAAGACCCTCTAAGCAACTGAGTACTCCTGGAAACATCCGGGAATACATTAATTTTCTGACCACAAAATTTTGAATCCTTATTTTTAAAAAAGGATTTCAGGACCTTGAGCTTATCAGCAGTAGATACAAAGGAATCTAACAAAGCTGCCCGCTTAGCAATCTCATCACTTGAATCCTCCAGGAATTTAGTCAAATCCTGGTTGATATCAAGGGACAAGATGTCAAGCCCCTCCCCCCCCAGCATCCAATACACGCTTTCCTAACGGCAAATAATAACATCTCTGAACAGAAATCTTATCTTCAAACAACAATATTTCATGAAAATATTTCTCTAATAATATTTCAGGAGATAGCAACGTACTGACAGGAAAATTGAGAAAACGTAAATTTGGAGCTCTAGCAGAATTTTCTAGAGCTTCCAATTTAGAATGAATAGAAAGGGAATCTTTATTAGAGGAAACACTAGTCTGTTGGACAACCTGAAGTTGTCCCTCTAACCTGGAAATTGTATTAGACATCTCAAATCATCCTATTATCTACATCCTGAAATTGCTGTACAGACTGCTCAGAAAACAAACATAAAGACTGAACAGTATTAGAAAGTTTAGAATCTATACTAGCAATTGCTACCCACACATCTTTTAAGGTAATATCTTGAGATGGAACAGACAAAAGAGGAGCTGCTTGTGCATAAACTACAGGAACCGGGAGTGGGCGGTGGGGGGAAGAAGGGCACGACTTCCCAAGCGAAACAACTGTAGAGGAAAGTTGTGGAACTGGGCCCAGAGGGGAAGTCCTTTCTAGCGAGCTGATACAAGCCCCTTCAGCTGACAATTGCAAAGGAAAAACAGATCTGAAATGTTTGTCCAAAGGCCCTGTAACCTTGTGGGAGTCCTGTGACAAGGGAACCTGTGCAACAGTAGATCTTTTAACCTTGCATTTCCTCATCAGGGATTAGACCTTCTTCAACAGTACAACACTACAGTACCTTGTCACCAGAAGATAGACTACTTCACTAGCTCACCACCGGGTCATCAAAGGGGCATCAAAGGGACATATCCTGCCCCTTTAGACACCCCCCTTCAGGCCACGGCCAAGAAGGCCTATGGAAAGGATTATCAACTGTCCTAGGGCCTCAACGCTGATGTCCGGGAGGAGGGAGAGGAAGACTGACCACCCAGATGCCTGCAGCGTCTCACTCCCCAATGGAACAAGCACCTCACAGAAGCGCAGCTCACCAAGCCCAATGGGAACTCCCAATCTTCCACCAAACAGCTGAAGCGGCATGCTTTTTACCCTCTGTCCTAGGGCCTCAACACTGACGTCAGGGAGGAGGGAGAGGAAGGTTGACCGCCCAAATGCCTGCAGCGTCTCACTCCCCAATGGAACAAGTACCTCACAGCAGCGCAGCTCACCAAGCCCAATGGGAACTCCCAATCTTCCCTCCCTCTTCCTATCTTTACTTCCTTCCCTACATTTATTTTGAAGGACTACAAAAAGGGACTGCTACTTCTGGAGAGAGATCTGCAATTGTAAATATTTACTTTCGGGGAATTTTTCTAAATCTTGGTGAAAAAGGAATTCTTTAGATTAAAGCTGATTAATCTGTGAATCCAGTGTATTTGTTAAATCAGTCAGGGCCTAGTATCAGGAAATAGCTTTTAGTTAAATTAAAAACTCAACAGGTAGCTTTCAGTTTCAGTTTAAAATCCATCAGAGAGCTTTTAGTTTAAATTTAATACTCAGTCAGGGTCTAGTAGCAGCAGAGAGCTTTCTGGTTAAATTTAGAAGCCAAGACTCCCTCAATCCAAGCAAGGGCTGTGTGAATCACCCAGGAAATTTGTCACAGATTACCTTAGAAGCACACGACAGGGTACTGTGTAGCAGCCAGTTTTTAATAAGACTTCTTTCCCTCCCTCCCTCCCTGACACCCACCCACCCCTGGGATAATCATAGCTTTATAGGTGCTTAAATCTCCTAAAGGAAAGGAGGTGCCATATTCACTGTCAGGTGCAGCTGATTATCCTCATCAGGCATACATTAAGGACCTGAGATTAATTACTCCTGCCTACCGATAGCCAGATTCATATGAATAAAATACAGCCTCTAAAATGCTTGTATGCAAATTCTAGATGTCTAAAAAATAAGATGGGAGAGTTAGAATATATAGCACTAAATGAGAAGTTAGATATGATTGGTATCTCAGAGACATGGTGGAAGGAGGACAACTAGTGGGACACTGTGATACCAGGGTACAAACTATATCATAATGACAGAGAAGATCAAATTGGTGGAGCGGTTGCACTCTATGTTAGTGAGGGCATTGAGTCACAAATGATTACAGTTTTGCAGGAAATAAAATTCACTGTAGAATCTCTATGATTCGAAATTCCATGTAAAAAGGGGAAGGAGAAAGCGATGGCAGTGGTGGTGTACTATTGACCACCTGGCCAGAATGAACAAATGTATGATGAAATGCTCAAAGAAATCAGGAAAGCTAACAAAAGTTACAACACAGTAATAATAATGGGTGATTTCAATTATCCCGGTATCGACTGGGTCAGTGTGATGGCAGGACATGGTAGGGAGACAAAGTTTCTAGAAGAAATAAATGACTGCTTCTTGGAGCAGCTGGTTCATGAAATGACCAGAGGGGAAGCCATTTCGGACCTAGTCCTTAGTGAACACAAGATCTGGTGCAAGAGAGAATTTGAGAAGAAGCTTGCTGTGGAAACAAAAACACGTAATAAAGACATTTTCAAATACATTCGTAGCAAAAAACCTATGAGACAGTCATTTGGACCATTAGATGATAGAGGGGTAAAAGGGACACTAAGGGGTATGTTTACTAAACTGCGGTAATCGTACATAACGCGCGTTATGTAACGTTAACGATCGTAAGCACATCATAACGCGTGTTATGCTGCGCTTACGATTGTTAACGTTACATAATGCACGTTATGATGCGCTAACGATCGTAATGCCCCGCGGTGCGGTAAAACACCGCAGATGGTGGAGAGAGGGCGGAGAGAAGGGGTCAGTGGGCGGAGAGTGGGCGGGGAGAGGCTCCCTTCACACTAATGCGCTGATCTGAAGAGCTGAATTCCAACGCGAATGAAAACTTGCCGTTAAATGCACATTACAGGGGAGAGAGACCATTTCAGCATCAGCAATGTACAGCCCAGGCAGAGAAACCAAAAAAACGTGATAAGTGTGATACATGTGCACAGAACAAAAGGGCACAGAAACACTGAAAATGCCCCCAACAAACTGGAAAAAATCCATAACCAAGTTGGCCAATAGTGGTATCAATGAGAAACATCAACCCCTCCCCCCCGAGTAAGCTCCATAAAAGATATAAATCGTGGAAGGGTCTATACTCTGTCCCCAAACAAGGTGAAGGAGCCCACAGTGAAATAGCGCTGCTCAGGGTTTCCCCCACAATCGGACAGGGTTCCTATGGCGTGCACATGTCCCACAACATCAGGGCAGGCATGTCGGAATGGCAACTGGACAGATGCCGGAGAAGGGGATACAAAGGGCCGCAGGCGGCACATGCTGTGGTGGAGCTGGGCCACAGTGCGGACTAGGGTGATGCCTAGGTGGCCCATACGAATGCTGAAACAGCAGAGCAGCCAGACAGCAACTGCTGAAGGCCCAACATGGGCACGAGCGTGTTTCCCACAGTGTCACAGGGGATAGTACCCAACAACTACCCCCAAGGGCACGGAACATTGGCAGGCGGGGCTGGGGGGAGCGTGGACGTCTATGCAGGCACCCCTACCCCAGAACCCGCACCATAGGCAGCCGCCTACCTGCACACTGGATGGCCTGAGACTGCGCACCACCAGCACCACCAGCAGAAGGGCATGTCAGCATGGTGGCTGAGGGATACTGGTGGTGGAGGGGGCAGTGGCAGCTGCCCAGAGCAGACCGTGGCCTAGCCCTGTGTAGGTGGGTGCCGTGTACTGCAATAGACGGGCCCCGTCTGATGAACAGTCATGGTATCACCAAGGAATGCACTGACTCTTTGACAACAAGGTGGTGCAGTGCACAAAACCAGTGTATTCAGAAGCAGAGGGTCACAGGTTCAAGTCCCAGCTGTGGTTCCTGCCAACCCAGTCCCCATATTTTACCCACTACTACAACGTGGTAATACAGATAGCATCTTTAGTGCAGATGACGTAAACATGCCCAAGACACCTACATTTTACCCTACAGAGCACGGACACCATAAACATGCACATTACTAGAGCAGAGTCTCCCAAATGCAGTCCTGGAGGGCCAAATACCATTCTGGTTCCATGCTGCCTCTGATAAAGATGCCTGTGCTGCATTTCTATGCGCCACCCCCATAGTATGCAGATGTATCTCATGCATATTCATGAGGGACAGCATGAAAACCCGAACAGTGTTTGGCAGCGCAGGACTGGAGTTGGGAACCTCTGCCGTAAAGCAGCAGCCAACAGGGGCCGACACACCCTCACCCACAGGCCCCATTATCCAAAGCCTGCTGGAGAGGCAGGACTTTGGGCTCTGCGTGCATCTCCCAATACTAGCACTTGCATACCTTAGTAATGCCACCCTAAACCTTGGAATATGGTACACATCTTTAAAAAGGTTGCTATGATTACTGGCAGATAGCAATTCCTAGGTTAAGTACAATATTCTGAGTGAGCTGTATCATAGCAACCTTTCTGATGTCTGTGGAGTGTGCTACAGGTCTTGTGTCTGACAGTGTTTACCAACCTGGGGAGTGACTCCTACAGTATTGCGTACCATAGCCATGCCTGCACTGTGCCCAGGACTGGTGTGGTGGCCAGGGCTGCCCAACACCTCTATAGTTGCACAATGCTGGCATAGGTGTGGGGAGTGTGTGTTTGTCTATCCAGTGTGTGGTGGCTGCCAACACCCTCCACAGCCCACACTGCTAGCACTGTTGCCAGTATTGGCCTGCCAATGTGCATAATGAGAAGCAAGGTACTGTGGGAATAGCCTGGATAGGGTGGCCTGGCCTGGCCGCATCTGCACAGGGCATAAGGCAATGGCTCGGACATTGTAGTGCCCAGTACCACCTGCACGGACAGGGTGGCCATAGCATGTCCTGCTGGGAGGTCACTCTCACCCTGACTGAGCAGTGACCGTGGCATGGCTAGGTTCCCCCATAGTGCTATATAGCATTTCTCTCATGTGATATATATGGGTTTTCTTTTGGGTCCCAATCACTGACTTATCTGCTTGGTGTGTATGCTGACATCCCCGTTCTGGGTACATGCATCTCCTCCAGGACCATGCACTATGGACTAGCTGGTGGACTGTCTGCAGCTAGTATGTGTCTTGTTAGAGCACCTTGCAGGGTGCAGCGGCTGGAGGCTTGCTGCTGGGGAATGTCAGATAATGGTGGGGGACAGCTGAGAATTTCCAGGCCTGCTGTCTGTCTGCTATTGCATTACGGATGTGTACCACTCTGTCTGTTCCCTAGTAGGACTGGGGTTGATGGTCCCCTCTACTGCTACCATTGCAGGGAGGTAGACTGTGGCTCTATTGGTGGGTGATCCTGTTTCCCACCCTGAGCCCTAGAGGGTGGGTTGTGTGGTGGTACATGATCTGCCCATGGATCCATACTCCCTCCTCCTACAGCAGGTAACCATGGCACCAACACAGGATATGCACTATTCTGGGTGCATCATTGTCCATAAGGACTAGACATGACCGAGACATACAGCAGGGCACAGATGTATCCTAGGTGTGTCTAATGGAACTACCTATCACACACTGATGGGGACCTGCAGCATGGCGTATTTCAGCTATGAAAGGTGCTGTGAACCTGGTGCTGGGCGCCCCACCTCAACCTCAGGATGGGCACAGTACCCGCACAATGTGACTGTCTGTGGCTACTCTGTGGCAGTACCACACACGGTCTGTTCCCCCTACCCGGCCGAGGTGCTGTGGGGGTGCATACCCAATCTTGTGCCCATCTCTCGACTGCTGATTTGCAATGTGCAGTGCATCATGGGTATGGGTGGGTTAACCCTATCCTGGTAACCACAGCAGACAGTTTGTGTGGTGACGTGCAGTCCTGCAGCCAGCCAGGACTTTGTTCACAGCCTTATAAGGTGTCCTATAGGGGACATTACAGGGTGCCTTGGCGGACAGTACACTTTATAATGTGCCCTATGGAGTGCATTATGGGGTGCCTTATGCAGCACCTTAGGTTATGCCACCGTGAGGGTGTGTTTGCTGGCAGCACAAATTAAAATACATGTCAAATGCCTCAACAATCACTACTTAAATGTAAAGGGTGCTGCCTCAGCCAGCCTTATACATTAGGCCCACTGGGGAATCAAACCCATGACCCCTATACCATCAGTCAGTGTTGTAACCATTGTACTACAGCTCTATTGCTGTGATTGCATGCCTGCGTGCCTTCTTAAGATTAACGTGCGGTAACGTGCCCTGTAGCGCTCGTTCATTTATGGCGCCTTGTAGCGCGCGTTCTCTGCGTGTTCTCAACGATGTACCGCCCATGTCCTTATTTGGGGTTTCTGTCTCTACCGCGGCTCCTAACGCGAATCGCACTAACGTAGTTTAGTAAACATACCCCTAAGAGGGGACAAGACCACAGCAGAGAGACTAAATGAATTCTTTGCTTCAGTCTTTACTAAGGAAGATGTGGGGATGTTACCCATGACTAAAATGGTATTTAAAGGTGATGCCGCAGAAGGATTGAAAGAAATATTGCTACACCGGGAAGATGTATTACAACTATTTGATAAACTGAAGAGTAACAAATCACCTGAACTGGATGGTATACATCCAATAGTGTTGAAAGAACTGAAATATGAGATTGCAGACCTACTATTAGTAATCTGTGAACTATCATTGAAAATCATCTGTAATTCCTGAAGACCAGAGGATGGCCAATGTAACGCCAATTTTTAAAAAGGGTTCCAGGGGTAATACTGGAAACTACAGACCGTTGAGCCTGATGTCGGTACCGGGAAAAATAGTGGAACCCATCATAAAGAGCAAAATTACAGAACATGTAGATAGTCATGGCTTAATGGGAGACAGACAACATGGCTTTAGCCAAGGAAGGTCTTGACTTACTAATCTGTTATGTTTTTTTGAAGGTGTGAATAAACAGGTAGACAAAGGTGAGTCGGTTGATATAGTGTATCTGGACTTTCAGAAAGCCTTTGACAAAGTCCCTCATGAGAGACTTTTGGCAAAATTAAAAAGTCATGGAATAGGAGGCAGTGCACTATTGTGGATCATGAACTGCTTAAAAGATAGAAAGCACAGGGTAGGTCTAAATGGCCAATTTTCCCAATGGAGAAAGGTAAATAGTGGAGTATCCCATGGATCTGTGCTGGGTCCACTGCTTTTTAACATATTCATAAATGACCTGGAAATGAGAATAATGAGTGAGGTTATCAAATTTGCAGATGACAAGGTACTTCAAGCCGGAGGGCCAGGGGTTCAAGTCCCACCTGGGGACAGCAATCTCAGGCCGGAGGGACTGGGATTTCTAGTCCTATAGGCACTCCTTGTGGTCTTGGGCAAGCCACTTAACCCTCCATTGCCCATGTTCCCTGTAAGTATTAACGTATGTGTGTCATATCCCCTCGTGTTAAATGTATCCCCCAATTGACCGCTTTGACCCGGTGAAAAGCGGAATATATATACAGCTAAATAAATAAATAAATAAATGACACTAAACTATTCAAAGTTGTTAAAACCCATGAGGATTGTGGAAAATTGCAAGAGGATCTTGATAAATTGAAAGACTGAATGTTCAAATGGCAGATGAAATTTAATGTGGACAAGTGCAAAGTTATGTACCTAGGAAAGAAAAACCCAAACTATGGTTACACGATACAAGGTTCCACCACCCAGGATACAAGGAACTACCACCCAGGAAAAAGATTTAGGTGTCATCGTGGATAAAATGTTAAAACCCTCCGCCCACGTTTTTTAAATTTTCCTAGGACGCATTACTTGTCCCCCTTGTTATTGCTACAAAAATACTTTAAGGAAATTCTGTTGTTTAAAGATGCTTCAGATATTTTAATTTCGAAATTGTATTATATACCTAGAGTTAGAAAAGATTTGGATGGTAATATGCAAGGGAATGTCCAATGTGAAAAGCTGGCTTCTTCCACTCTGGATCTCTCTGGCTTTCTTGAAACTTCCACAGATGATATTCCTATAAGAGATACCTTGTTAGTTTCCTTTGTTCGGGAGATGGATAAGGATAGGGTTTTGACGGCTTACTTTCAGAAGAAAACTGAACAGTTTTGTGGTCAAGTTATTCAGATATTTCCAGATGTGGCTAAAATCACTCAAGAACGCCGTAAGGCTTTTTTAGTTCTTCGTCCTCGTGTTCTTGCTCTGGGGGGGTTATTTTATCTTAAATTTCCCTGTAAGTGTCAGATTACCTTTCAAAATAAGCGATATATATTTTCTGAACCAGATCAATGAGTTAATTTTTTGAGTGAGAGGGAACAGGTATAACTTGGTGTCAATTATAGGGGGAAATATAGTGTGTCTCTTGATTTAGTATACTGAGCTTGTGATTTGTTTTTCTCGGGTTTTCTTTTAAATTTGACTGTAAATGTGTGAAGCTGCTCCTTGATGTGGACTGGATATTACAGTTTCTGTAATGTTTTCTTTGTAATTTTGTTTCATTTTTGAAATAAACTTTGGGGAAAAAAAAACCCTCCGCCCAGTGTTCAGCGGCGGCAAAGAGAGCAAATAGAATGCTAGGTATCATAAGGAAAGGAATGGAGAATAAAACAAAGGATATTATAATGTCTCTGTATCATTCCATGGTGCGACTACACCTTGAATATTGTGTGCAATTCTGGTCGTCGTACCTTAAAAAAGATATAGCGTATATAGCGTACAGAGAACAGCCACCAAAATGGTAAAGGGGATGGAAGGATACCCCTATGAAGAGAGGCTAAAAAGGTTAGGCCTCTTCAACCTTGAAAAGAGACGGCTGAGAGGAAATATGATAGAGGTCTATAAATTGATGAATGGATCGGTAAACGTAGATCGATTGTTTACGCCATCAAAATAAAGAAAGACTAGGGCGCATGCAATGAAGCTACAGGGAAACTTATTTAAGACTAATAAGAGAAAATATTTCTTCACTCATCGTATAATTAAACTCTGGAATTTGCTACCAGAGGATGTAGTAAAAACTGTTAGTTGAGCAAAGTTTAAAAAAGGTTTGGACAAGTTCCTGGAGGAAAGGTCCATAAACCATTATTAAAGTGGACCCAGAATATTCCTGCCCCCAAGTACAATTACTACTCTGTTCTCTGTCATGCATGTCTACTCACTATCGCTATCCTGTCATTGATTGTAATTTCCTTTCATTTTTCTGGCCTTGCGCCCACTTTGAATTTTTGTAAATTGTGAGTGGCTCTGATTTCTAAAGTAGGGCGGTATATCAAATAAATAACCATAACCATAACAGCTTGCCCCAATACAAGCATTGTGGAACCTGTGTCTTTTGGGGAAACTGCTAGGCACTTGTGACCTAGATTGGCCATTGTTGGAAACAGGATACTGGGCTTGATGGACCTTGGTCTGACCCAGTATGGCATATCTTATGTTCTTATCTCTGACATTGATTTTTCACTTTTGACCTTCTTCCATTTATTTTTCTGCTTCTCTATCACTCAAGTTTCATCCCTCCTCACCACTGAGACCTCATTTTCCATCTCTTTTTACACCATCTATCTGCATCTTTCCAGTCTCCCTCACCCCAGTCCATCCCTTCACCATCTTTTTCTCTCCCTTCCCCGCCTCTTATTAACTCCCCCTCTTTCTATCTTCCCCCCATGCCCATGTCCAGTATCTGCCTCCCTGTTCTCTGTCCAGCATTTTCCTTTATCTTTCCCACTTCACCCAGTAGTCCAACATCTTCTCTTCCTGCCCTTATCCTTGTGGCCAGCATCTCTCCCTTTTTCTTTCCTCCATGTCCCCTTCTCTTCTCTTCCCTACTCATCAGGCTCCATCTGTGGCCCTGTTCAAATCCAGACTAAAAACTCACTTCTTTGACATTGCTTTTGGATCCTGATCCACCTAGTCTCCTGTTCACAACCTATGTTTTTCCTTACCATTCCCCTAGATGTATGCTACTCCCCACTTGTTGCATTGTCTGCCTTGTTTAGACTGCAAGTTCTTATGAGCAGGGACTGTCTCTTACATGTCTCTGTACAGTGCTGCATATGCCTTGTAGTGCTACACAAATGATAAGCAGTATTTATAGTAATAGCAGTTCTAAGTCAGGGACATTTCTAGCTCATATTAATAAAGTTGTTTGGGGAGCCTTTTTTAAACTACACATAGTGAAATGCTTACAGGTATATTTGCATATTTCCATAGAGTAGTTCAGTTGTTAATTATGACATACATAGACTATTATAGTGGAGGAGTAGCTTAGTTGTTAGAGCATCTGCCTTATATCCAGACTATCAAGGGTTCAATTCCCACGGTATTCCTTGTGACCATGGGCAAGTCACTACTTTCCAATGCCTGGCAAGAAAAGACCTGGGAATCTACTTCCAGTAATGCACTGCCATGAACACCCAAAGGCAGTTGGGTTGCTAAGAGTCAGTACTGACTTGATGGCACCAAAACAATGATTATTGCCATATCATCTACATTTGTGGTCAACATTATTGGCACCCTTGCATTTTAGGTATGTTGTGTACAATATCTTGAGAAGCAATTAGAAATATTCCAACTTTATGTCATCATAATATTTTAATAGGATGTTCAAAGGTATACAACAAAAAAAAGATGTCTGTGCAACTTAGACACAGTAATTTATGAGAAAAAATCTAAATAGCACTTGGACAGGATTAAAGGCACCCTTCAGTAATATTTAGTTGCACAACCCTTGGCAGTGATGACAGCCTCCAAATGTTTCTTGTAGCCATCTATAAGTTTTGCACATCTGTCTGCTGGTAGTTTCTCCCACTCTACAACTGCAATTTGTTCCAGCACATGAATGTTTCGAGGATTCCTTTTACCAATGGCAGATTTCAGCTCTTTCCAAAGGTTCTCAGTTGGATTGAGATCAGGACTGATTGCTGGCCAGTTTAAAACAGTCCATTTGTTCTTTTTTAACCATTCTTTTATACTTTGTTTTAGGTCATTGTCCTGCTGGAAGACCCATGGCCTTCAACCCAGACCTAGTTTTCTGATACTAGGTAGCACATTTCACTCCAAAATACCTGGTAGTCCTCTGAATTTATGATTCTTTTAATACATTCCAGGCCTCCAGTTCATGATGCAGCAAAACAGCCCCACAACATTATGGAACCTCCACCATATTTAACTGTAGGAAGGGTGGGGTTTTTTTTTACCTTATAAGCTTTGTTTCTTCACCTGTAAAGGTATTGCTGGTCTGCATTGCCAAAGAGCTTGAGTTTGGTTTCATCTGTCCAGAGAACATTTTCCCAGAAGGCTTATAGTTTCTCAAGGTGGGTTTGTGCAAAGATCAGGCATGCCTTTTTATGTCTGTCTTTGAGCGGTAGAGTCCTCCTTGGACTTTGTCCATGAATTCCTTCTTTGTTTAGTAAATGGCATATGGTGCAGGTTGAAACAACCACTCCAGATTGCTCCAAATAAGTGTTAAACTATTCTAGACTTTTTGGATTAATTTTCCTCTTCCCACCACATTCTGGGAGGTTCTTAACAGTTCCATGAACAGAAAACCTCTTAATAACATTGTGAACTGTAGACACAGGAATTCCAACGTCTTTGAAGATGGCCTTGTACCCCTTTGAAATTTGATGTTTGGTGATATTAGCCTTTCTGATAGTCTCAGGCAGCTCTCTTGTCTTCACCATTGTGAAAATGGAATAGGAAGTGAATGTAACCATTTTAAACATTACAGTCATCATTCATTGGTTGATTCAAGTCATGTGAGCATTGATGATCACTGGTGCGTCTAATTTTACTGCAATGGGAACGTGGTTCTTCTGTTCAAACTGATTTGAATTGTTTATAAAGGTGCCAATAATCATGTCTTGGTAGTATCTCAGTTTTTATATTATTTCCTACTATTTCCTTTTTTATTTGGTTTTGCTTTATTTGATTCTTTTATGCGTCAAATATATGTGCATATATAGTTCACTGACCACTTTTTTAGGAGATATTGGACAATAAGGGATTGAACTGCAAGGGTGCCAATAATGTTAGCCATAACTGTATATTGAATTATCCAAAAGGGTAATCAATTCTTTGCAAATAATTCAAAATGTGGCTGCATGCATTGTTTGGGATTACACAGGTTTGTTCCCAATTCTCCAGCCTTAATTGTGCTATATTGTCTCCCAGTGAAGTTCAGATGCCTTATACACAAGAAATTCAACTGTCTTCTGGAGGAAACTGAAAAAAAAAACCTGGACTGCCATATCACATAGATATTGGCTGGCTAGGTTAGGAGCTGTACCGAAACGTTTCTATAAATTCTGTGACAAAATACAGCTGTTTATGGATCAGAAAGGAAAGGTTATGCCTGAATTGCAGGATAATGGCTGCTGAATATCCCCTCCTTAAATGCCCCTTCATTAATTGGTTAGCAATAGAGCATTCTGGAGGTGGAACAGGGGGCAGTAACATTAGCTAGCCTGTTAGCAGCAAAGATGAAAGACTGTCCTAACTTTATGTGTTTTTGCAATCCAGTTAGTTGCTGAATATCATTGCTAACTGGATTGCAAATGAGAAATCTGGCGAAACCCGATATTAAGTGCTGGCCTCCAGATATGCACTGACACTGAATATCCAGGTGTAACTTAAAGTGGTGACAGCCAGCCTCTTTTGCATCACTGGCTGCCATCTCTGAAAATGACCCTTTGCTTTTATGGTGGATATTATGGAATATCTGAACTGTTTCAACACTAAGGGATGTTTACTAAGGACCATTAAGGGCATCATTAACAGCTCCATTGTGCAATGGAGGGGGCAGGGAGTAGGTGGTAAGGGCACTAGCAGCCGGTTAGTAGGTGTTAACAGGACATCGGACGGTGAATGTGCCAAGCATGCATGTTAACGCCTGATAAGACCAGTTGCCTTAACGCAGAATAAGGGAGCCTATCTGCCAGTCACATTTGAGCTGCTGGATGAGAGCAAAGGGAATAGCTGATGTGACATATCACATCCATATGTCCCTTATGTGTTAGACAGTGAGTGTGAGGATATTGTGGGAGGCAGTTTGATTGTATCAGTGAGGGGTGCTCAAGTAACCTGCTGTGATGTCAGTGGGTGACATAGGATTGGGTAGAAGTGTGCCCTGGAGGTGCCAGCATGGTCATGATATGGGCATCAAAAGAATGATTGGCAGGAGTGGTGACGTGGACATCAGCCACAGGAGAGGTGTGAGTGATACAATTTTACTGTGTGGGCTGGCAGGAGAACACATGAGTGAACATGATGGATATATGCTGATGGATGGGCTGAAAGATGGATGGGATAGATGAGAGTGCTGTATGGCCTTGCTGCCCCAATGTACTCAATGTGACCACACAAATATAACTAACCTCAGTTGTAGTGTGTGTGAAAAATAGTTGCTATGCCACAGGAAGGTCTATTACTATTTATTTGGGTGTCACAGTTGTCTCAGCTGCTCTAAGCACCATACAATGTCTCTGACACATAAGCATATAACAACTGGCCAATAAGTACTTACTTATATTCCACATCAGTGCAGTTTACATTGAACAGGGCATTATAACTTGGAGATAACTATTTTACAGGGAACATGGGCTATGGAGGGTTAAGTGGCTTACCCAAGACCACAAGGAGCACCTGTGGGACTAGAAACCCCAGTCCTTCCAGCCCAAGGTTGCTGTCTTCTAGTGGGATTTGAACCCCTGACCTTCCGGCCTGAAGTACCTTTCCCCAACCACTAGGCCACTCCTCCACAATAAGTAGGCTATGATCCAAGGACAGAACAGCCACACATCTGTAGAAACTGCATGCAAACACAAAGTACTGTTGTACAGATAAGGTCTACACTCACACTGGTGGAACAAGGTCACTCGCATGATGTTACACACCTGACATCCATTCATGTCTCTGAACTGATGTGTCTCCCATATTGGCCAAATGGAGCAAGTAAGGGCCTGTGATGATCTATGCAGGTGGCCATCCCAGGAGCATGCCATGCCTGCATGTACAGCATATATGTGTTGGAGCAAAAGATGTTCATTCACAGTGATCATGAAAGTTTCTGGTCATGTACCACTCATGCGTCATGCATCTACAGGGTGAAGTTGTACAACCCTTTGCAATGTGCTGCAGCAGAGCCAATGAAGTTATACTGTCAGAAGGATATGACTGCAATGTGCATGCTTTCAGATCCAATGTGCAATCCTAACATATAAAAACATACTAACAATGATACATGTCCTCAAGTCAATGCTGATTCCTGGCAGAAGTAAACTGTCAGGCCTTTCTTTGAACTTTGGTTTGTTCTTTAGCAAGCCAGTGCTCCAACCGTTCAGCTACACCTCCACACCTTGCTCAATAGCACTCTCTAGAATAAACCAGACTACAGGCTTCCTCCCTGTAATGGCCTAAACCCAGGATTTGAAACAATGTTACAGGCACATTCTGAGATGTGTGCACTTAGGCCCCAGGGATCTGTCCTTGGTCCAATTCTTTTTAACATATTTGTTAGTGATATTGCGGAAGGGCTGTCGGGTAAGGTGTGCCTCTTAGCAGATGATACCAAAATCTGCAATAGAGTAGACACCCAGGAAGGTATAGATAACATGAGGAGGGACCTAGCTAAACTTGAAGAATGGGCTAGAATTTGGCAGCTGAGATTTAATGTTAAAAAATGCAAGGTCATGCATTTGGGCTGCAGCAATCCAAGGGAACGATATAGTATAGGGGGTGAAGTACTTCTATCCACAAAAGAAAAGTGGGACCTAGGTGTGATTGTGGCTGATGATCTTCAAGTAGCTAAACAGGTAGAAAAGGCGACAGCAAAAGCTAGAAGGATGCTTGGGTGCATAGGAAGAGGAATGGCCAGCAGAAAAAAGGAGGTGATAGTGCCTCTGCATAGGTCTTTGGTTCAACCTCATTTGGCGTATTGTGTGCAATTCTGGAGGCTGCACCTTCAAAAGGATATAAACAGGTTGCAGTCAGTGTAGAGGGTTGCTACTAAAATGGTTAGTGATCTTTGTTATAAAGCATATGAGGACAAACTTAAGGAGCTTAATATGCATACTTTAGAGGAAAGGCGGGATAGAGATGATATGATTGAGATATTTAAATATCTCCATGGCATAAATGCATAAGAGGAGAGCCTCTTTCAATTGAAAGCAAGCTCTTCTTCGAGGGGACATAGGACGAGGGTGAAAGGGAATAGATTCAGGAGTAATATGCGGAAATATTTCTTTACAGAAAGTGTAGTAGATGCATGGAATAGTCTCCAAGTGGAGGTGGTATAGAGGAGGACAATATTCAAAAAAGCATGGGACAAACACAGAGGATCTGTAAAGGAAAAAAGAGGACTGTTGTAGTGGTTGATATGGAAGGGCAGACTAGATAGGCCATGTGGTCTTTTTCTGCTGTTGTGTTTCTATGTTTCTATGAGACAATTGAAAAACACACCGAGGGCCTGCCTGCAGCGGTATACATACAGTATGGACTGCACGAGACACTCAGTACTGCATCTTCATAACAGATATAAAGCAGCAGTATCAATCTCCTGTCCAAAGGCCAAGCCAAATGTGAGGGCAAGATACCCTTATGTACACTGTACCTCCTAAGCCAAACAGCATTTGCACACAGAGATCCGCTGGGCTGTAGTGTAGCACTAATCCCTCAGGCAGCACATCTGCAGGGCGTGCATTCTCTTGTGACCTGCTAAACACTACAAGATAAGTACTTTGAAACTCAAACCTCATTCATGACCCACGAGGTCCATCCCAGACCATCCTGCCTTCTCCGGGTGGCGATGCACACTTGCTTCTTCATCATAGAAGACATGCAGGTGCTGGACAAAGCTCCAGTGATGAGGGTCACCACTATGGCTGAAATGTGGGCTATGTGTGCCGGTATTGGTTAGCCCTTTATTTTCCAAGATGCACATCATGATCTGAGCACCTATATGCTACTTTTGCCCTATGGAGAATGCAGTGATCCATCACATGAGCTCTGTAATGTTCAGGCACATTGTGTGCTTCATAGACATAACAGTCGCCACTTGTACAAGTCCCTTTTACCCAGCAACCCTGAATGTGAGAAAGGGCACACATCATCTGGTCTCCAGCCCCTGCTCCACAATAGGTGGCCTCTCCAGGTTCTAGTGATCTGTTTCACTGCCAGAATGCTGCAGCTGTTGAGTACCATATGTAATGCTAGCCGTTTGGTACCCTGCAAAACTGCAACCTGTTAGAGTGGCATGTCTTATCTGGACCTTGTGTCCTGCACCCATTGGTGAGGGACTCTCGTGTAACACCTTATGACATGCTTTAGGGGTGGGGCAGCTGTTTTCAAGGAACCTAAATGTGTTATCTAGGCAGGAAGGGGGAGTACTGAAGCCAACCCACAGGGCCTGCCAAAACCATAGCTAGCATCATGTTACCAGCAGCCCAATTAAAGCTGCTCTCTTCTCTTTCTGAGATACCTAATTAACTACTATAGATCAATCTCAGTCATTCTGCATATGTTTTGCAACAGCAGGCTATATCAGCCACTCTCATACCATCTGTGCCCAGTCTGCTAGTCACCACCCACTGCAGGTACAAATAGTCATCAGGAAGATGTCAGCTTTGTACAAACAGCATGGACATCCAGCAGCCTGGCTAATGACTGGACTACCATAAAGAAACAGCATCCATATCACTACCATTTGACCCCAAATAGTACTATGTGGATACATAGCCGTGACATGGTCCCAGCTTGATCAGAGTGAAAGTGGTCTCTTACATGAACAGATGTGTGCACTTAGGCCATGCTCATGCAAGACCAAAGTTACGATAACTCAGCCTTTACCTAACCTCTGACTCACATACATCCTGTACTAACGGCTCTGTTTTGGAGATGACCCAGAATCCTCTCCTCTTCATTTGTGTACCCTTTTAGTTTGAACTTGGGGACAGCTAATGCAATTCAAAGAGCACTGGAAAGTGGCCCAGAGACAGGATGCAAGTGCATATTGGCCCATACTGGCCTACGTCTATCACATAGCAAAGGACTGGGTCCCCCTACACAGCTTGTGGCAGTGAGCATTGAACATAGCACTATGCTCATACTAGGTCATGTTCGTGGCCATGGACACTGCAAAAATGGCCAGTGTAGCACATGCGCTTTCCCACGCTTTGTATGCAATCACCCTCCATGAAGAGCACACTGAAGCATGGCAGGTTGGACATGGGGTTAGATGTTGGTACAGTTGCTGGCTACATATACACCGCCATCCCCAGCCTCTTTGTACTCTAACAACGTCCTTGTGGCTGTCACACTCAGTACCTATGGAGAGTGGGTAAGGCTGTCATACAGGGTCTCTGATGTGAAAGATGCAGAGACTGATGCAGCCTCAGAGCTTCTATGCATCCGAACAGAGCCTCTGGTCGCCTATGCTACCTATGAGGGCAACATTCAAAAAATGTATGGGACTGTTTCCCCCACATTCCTCCAGCTAGAGTTGTGCACGGACCATTCAGAGGTCAGAGTCCCATATTCACAATCAGTCAAACCAAAGCATGTCAACTCTGTAAACATAAGGCACTGGTTGTTGTTGTGGAGTAACAACATAATGTCATGCTAAATGCTGTGGTCAATGATCAGCAGACAGTGCTGAGATAGTGTATACTTTGTGCAGATGTGCCTGAGATGGACATGTCTGTATGCGCATACTGTATGTGGAGCTAAGAGACCCCAGAATTCACTCTGTGACTGCAGCTTAGGACAAGAGCATAGAATTTTTACTGTCTTACAAACTCAGTGACTCCATTGGACATTAACAGAGGCCAGCCCTCCATGTGAGTCTAGTTCCCAATAGGCTGCAGCTGCACCAAGGTGCCTGATAGTGTTGCTGTGGATACAGCTATTATGGCAATTGGCATCGGTGCAGCCAGGTGTGTCCTGAGGCCTGGAGGCTTAATTAGAGATGAGAGTTGCTGCACACACACATGTGATGGAACTCTCCCTGATGAAACCATGTCTGCCCAGCTTATTCCAGTCAAACTAGCAGGCGATATGGGAGCTACACAGCAGTGTCATGTTGGAAGGTAAGTGTAGGGGCATGCTGTGGGGATGGGCCTAGAGCAGGGGTCTCAAACACGCGGCCCGCGGGCCGCATGCGGCCCGCGAGAGAACGTTGTGCGGCCCGCGACGGCTTCTGCTGCTGCTGCCGTTGCCGCCGTGGCAACGGCAGAATCGACGGTCAATTTTTTTTTTAAAAAAAACTGGCTTCTGCTGCTCAAGCAGCAAAATCAGCTGTCCTGCGGCCCCTTCCTCTCTGCCCGGAGATCCCCGAGAGTGCTCCATCAGCGGGTGCTTTTCAAGCCGCGAAGAGAGTATTTCCCTCTCGCGAGGCTTGAAAAGTGACTAGGTTTAAGCCGCGCGAGAGGGAAATACTCTCTTCGCGGCTTAAAAAGCACGCCGCAGATGAAGCACACTCAGGGCTCTCCGCGCAGAGGGGAAGGGGCCGCGGGACAGCTGATTTTCTGCTGCAGCAGCAGAAGCCAGGTTTTTTTTTAATTTACCTGGGGGGGGGGTGTAGGACTGGAAATGGGCTATTGGCAGGGGGGGGTATGACTGGAAATGGGCTATTGGCGGGGGGGGGTTATATGACTGGAGATGGGCTATTGGCAGGGGGGGGTTATGACTGGAGATGGGCTATTGGCAGGGGGGTTATGACTGGAGAAGGGCTACTGGCAGGGGGGTTATGACTGGAAATGGGCTATTGGCAGGGGGGGTATGACTGGAAATGGGCTATTGGCAGGGGGGGGTATGACTGGAATGGGCTATTGGCAGGGGGGGTTATGACTGGAGATGGGCTATTGGCAGGGGGGGGGTTATGACTGGAGATGGGCTATTGGCAGGGGGGTTATGACTGGTAATGGGCTATGGTGGGGGCTAGGACTGGAAATGGGCAGGTGGGGGTTAGGAAGGACTGGAGGTGGGCTGATGGGGGGAGTTAGGACTGGTAATGAGCTATGGAGGGGCTGACTGAAATGGGGTAATGGGGGTTAGGGCTGGAAGTGGGCTATTGGCAGGGGGGTTATGACTGGTAATGGGCTATGGGGGGGGTAAGACTGAAAATGGGGTGATGGGGGGTAAAACTGGAAGTGCGCTATGGGGAGGTTAGGACTGGTAATGGGCTATGGGGGGTCTAGGACTGGTAATGGGCTGGGGGGGGTTGCTAGGACTGGAAATGGGCTGAGTGGAAGGGGGGCTTGAACTGCAAATGGCTGATGGGGAGGGGGGCTTGGAATGGAAATGGGCTGTTAGGGGCCGCAGCTAGGATTGGAACTGGGCTGATGGGGGGCTAGGATTGGAAATGGGCTGATGGTGAGGCTAGGATAGGACTGGAAATGGACTAATGGGGGGACTAGAAGGGAGCGGATGCTGGGTGGGGCTGGAACTAGAAGGGAGCTGATGTTGGGGGAGGATTAGAATGGGATGGAGCTGGGAAAGTGAAATGGAGAGGGGAAAAATATTTTGTCTGGGAGAGAAGACAAATCTACAATTGGCCAGGTATTGGGAGAGTAAGTGGGGATTGAGGATGGAGGGGTAAAATTTGAGTGGATGAAATAGGAATGAGGAAAGAGAAAAAGGAGAAAGATTAGTATGTTAAAGCAGATGTAGAGAGAGAATGGAAAAAAAACTAGGAGAGAAGAAAGGGCAAATGGACAGCAGACGATGGAGAGTTAGCAGAAGACATGAAGAAACCAGAAGAAAGTGGCTGGAACAATTGCAACTGAAAAAAATGCACAAAAGGTAGAAAAATATCTCTTTATTTTGAATTTATTAACTGGAATATGTCAGCTCTGAGAAATGTGCATCATTAATGTTTGCGCTTTGTTTAGTACAAGAGGAAATTAATTTATAGTTTTATTTCTACAGTGTTGTACATTCCAAGTTTGGCTTTTGGGGTTCCCAGTTTAATTATTGTCTTCTTGTTTCTAAATCTTTTAGCCTTTCTTTATCCATACTCATTAAAGAGGCATGTTTACTAAACGTTAGTGTATGGTAACATTATGCAAATATTTATGCAAATGAGGCCCCTTATGCAAATGAGGCCCCGCGTCTTATGCGGCCCCCGGGTTACTTTACAAGTCCTCATTTGGCCCTCAAAGCAATTTGAGTTTGAGACCCCTGGCCTAGAGGATGATGTACAGGCACAGCTAGTCAGCCAGTGAGTCGTGCTGTTTGCAGCTACTTACTGAAAACCAACCTTCTGCCCGTAAATGATATCTCACACAGTTTTTGGAATTGCTGGCTACCTGACCGTGCAGGATGTTGTATGCAGAGCCATAAAGTCTGGGCATCACATGTATTAATTTAATTTAATTTAATTTAATTAACAAGTTTTTATATACCGCACCTTCCAATGATCAGTTGCGGTTTACATTGAACAACAGTAAACAAGGCAATGCTGTTTTTACATATAACAATGTGAAGCTACAAAAAATCAGATCAAACTTACAATTAACAGTTGTAACTATGTACAAAGAACAGGATTATAAACTATGTACAAGGTATGTATGATTCAAAAACATCAATTTGGGGTTTTGGTACTTATTCCAGTTCAGAGATGGATAAAGTTAGCTGGTGAAGCTATCCTTTTTCTTGTTGAAAAGGTGAATTTGTCAAAGAACTATAGTATGTTGAGAATAAATGTGTTTTGAGTTTTTTCCTGAACTCCATGATTTGAGGTAAGGATCTGAGTTCCGATGGAATGTTGTTCCAAGTTATAGGGGCAGCATGGGAGAAAGCTTTCATGTTTGTTGATTTTTTGGCCTTTATAAATTCCTTTGGTGTTTTTAGTTTGTTTATTTGGTCTCTCCTTTGAAGATTATGATTGGGTTCTTTATTGATAAGGTTGATTAATGTAGGTGGCGCTGTATTATTTAGGACTTTGTATGTGGTTAGGAGAGTTTTATATTGTATTCGGCATTGAATCGGGAGCCAGTGTAAATATTCTAATATAGGTGTTATATGTTGGAATGGTGGGGCATTCATTATAGTCCTGGCTGCTGCGTTTTGTGCTAGTTGGAGTTATTTTAGGTTTTGTTTTGTTACGCCTATTAGAGTTAGGTTCGCAAAGTCAAAATGGGGGGTTATTATCGCTTGTATTATACGTTGAAAATCCTGTAGGTGCAGTAGGGGGCGGAGTTGTTTTAATACTTTAAGTTTAAAATAAACTTTTTTTGTTATATTCCTTATATGCGTGTCCATACTGAGATGTTTGTCTAGTATTACGCCTAGGTAACGTATTTCAGTATATGTATGCACAGTATATGTATGCACAGTGCATTGCTGCAGCTCATAGTCCTCTGGACACACACATGCACACATGACTCCACTGTCAAAAACAGGCATTAGTTAGGCCTTCTTTAATGCTGTGTGTGCACTGGTAGCTGCACTCTGCCATTCAGTTGGTGTTGATTCAACTTCTCAGTGTGGCAGCAGTCTGAGGACTCCTGCTGGACCAGAGAGGGTTGCACATGCTGATACAGTTCTGGAAATGTAAGATAAAGTTAACATACCTGGGCTTATCATGCCTGATCCACAGGCTGATCTTGAACTCATGACACTTTTTTCTCACACACAGTGGACATGTGTTTGAAGCCATAGAACACCCATGTGGGATGGTAGGTGCATCAATTCATGTGTGTATATGTAGTCATTGTCAGGATGCATGAGGCATGAGCTAGGGTATGCTATCTCTGCGTAGCTCTCTGCAGGCTCAGTGCCATACTTGTCTGAGAAGGTATGTCAGGTTGCTGTGGGTGAGGAACATTTTGTTAGGTTTGTATGTAGAATGCATTGATATCCTTCTCGTAAAACCAATGTTGATGTCTTACATATGGGATTTGTTCTGCCAGAGGGGCATTAACACACACATGCAAGTCCCTGGGTGACCTTGCAATCATTTCATAGAGTGTGCTTGTGGACCAGTCCTGGACTTATCTCATGGTTGACAGGCCAGAATGAGTAGTTTGGGCTCCCATGTGACTTAGATGGATGTGGCATCTAACTGAGTGCTTATTCACAACAAGAGTCGCCAATTCACACAGAGGCCCTAGTCATCATTTGGCAACTGAAAAAGCAGTTATTTTACCTCTGAAAGTGGGTGTTATCATATTGCCTAATCTTCCGGCCTCACTGGCATATTTTTCCCCCCACATGCACATATCCACTCAATATGTGCAAATAGGGGCATCTTGATCCAACCCTCGCCCATCGAAGTGCTGTGACACTGCTGATTACCTCAGGATTTAGGGGTCATGGGTGGACACAGGCAACCTGTGCACCACTTTGGGACTGAAAATGTAGCCAAGAGACACCACATGAACAATCAGGGCATGAGGGCGATAATGGTTGGCAGACAACACTTCCCAGTCTCTGGGTGTCAAAGGTGTGACCAGTGCTGTGTGTAGGCACCATTAATTGTGCTTGCTGCGCATTCTCTCACACTGCAGGTTAAGGGTCATGCACTGTTGTCTCTCATTAGGAAATGCATGGTCAGTCCTAACTCAGCCGCTCATGACTCATAGTACTCAGGGCTGGTGCATCCACTAGGTGAACTAGGTGGATGCCTAGGTCTACCGATCCTGGTGGACAGCATGCTGGCTGATCCCTCCCTCCCTGCAAGTGTGGCAGGAGCGGCATGTTGTGAAAGTGTGAATGTTTGTTATGAACATCAGTCGACAATTTGTTCTTCCCCTGCTTCTTAGGAGTATGTTTACCTAGGACCATTAAGGGTGTAAAGGTGCCGTGTGCAAGTGTTATTGGTGCGTGTTAGTGGTTACCGCTGTGTAAAGCACCAAAAATGCAGGCTTAATGGCCGGTAACCTGTTACTAGCCGGTAAGTTACAAAGGAGTGGACAAGGGGTGTTAACTGGACAAAGCGTAGGCAGACACAGCGTGTGTGCCCTTAATATCAGTTCTCTTATTATGCGTTACAGGCGCAGACGCCAGGGACCTTAACACCAGCTAAAAGCTGGCATTAGGGGTTCTGTTTGAAGACAGAGGGCAATTCTTGGCCATTAAACACCACACAGGGAATCCATTCACATGTAAGCAGTGTGCACCAACCAGACTGGAGCAGTGAAATTAGTGCAAGTAGCGGTCTATTGGCAGTCACAGTTTGGTGCCATTTCAATAACAAACATTCACACTTTCACTTTTGGGAACAGCAGCTGTCCAAAAATAATCTAGCACACTTTAGAACTTTAAAATCTCTGTACCAAATGCATAACAAAATTTATCAATTTAGAAATGACTTTCAAGCAAAATTTGCTAATTTCAAAAATCTTGAGAAAGATTTTGTAATATGTATTCTTTCTAGCAGACTGGAAGTTGAAATAAATTATACAAGTGTGATCGATAAGCTCTGTCTCTCTCTCTCTCTCTCTCTCTCTCTCTCTAGGCAAAATAACAATGGAATGAAATCTGGCATTGAAAAAAAACTGGTTAAAAGAAACATCAAGTTTGAAAATGAGTCAAATTGGACTGGAGGTTCCAGAGAAATAACTGCCCCTCCTCCCTAAAACATGGCCCTATAAATTTTTATAGGAAAAGGAGTTCCAGTTTCTGCAAGAAACTTATTTACAGTGAAACATAGTTATGGAATTCCTCCTTTCAAACTTCTCCCTATTTGCAACCCTCCCAACACCCCAAATTGCCCTACCCCCCCCCCCCCAAAATGCCTCCTTTACAATTGTCACACCATAACACAATTTGCCCCACGCCAAAAAACAACCTCCCACATCTGCCTTACCAGTCTGAAAACTGCCCTATTCCCAAAAACTATACTCCTGGAACTGCCCCACCACCAAAATATACTCCCACAACTGCCTCACAAACTGCAAATTGCCGCTCCCCCAAAAACTATCCCATCACACTACTCTGCAAACTACACAACCCCAGAAACCCGCATGCAACTACTCCACCAACCTGCATACTACCCCTCCTGCTAAAAAAATGCTCCCATCCCCAGAATGTTGCCCAGTTGTTAACAAATCTAAAACCCTCTTCCCTGCACTGTCATCTTATCCACTCATTAAGACTACAGTACTCTACCTGCCTCTTGGGTCCTGCATGCAGAACAGGAAGCATTTTTGAGAATACTACCCTGGAAGTTCTGGATTTCAACTTTCTACCTAAAAGACCAAATTTGGCTTCCAGAATCTGCCTCCCATAACAAGCTCCTCCCCATTACTATCTGAAAGATTATCTACGTGGCACATGACATCCGCCAGTTTCATAGCAGGCAGACAAGTCACCAGTTTATCCTCATGTTCACCAGCCACCCAGCTATCTACATGCCTAATGATTAAAGCAACAACTATAATGCCCTTCTAACCCTTCCTTCATGGGCATGGTGCAAGAGAATATTTCATCCCCTATCTACAGGATCACTTCCTATCACACGAGCCTGCTAGATTGGAGGTGAACCCTCTCTACTATGTCCGCGAAGGTCTCCCCTTTATACCTTTCTGTCTGCCTCAGCAACTCCAATTCTGCTACTGTAGCTTCCAGAGATTGGACTCATTCCCTGAGAGCAAGGAGCTCTTTGCACCTAGTACACACATAAGATCTCTCTGGGAGATAATCATTACATGTGGACTCAGTGCAAAAGAGGAATGGTCCTCATCTCGCTGCTGGACCGCTGTCTGCATTTTAATTATAATGCTTTGTTTAGCTATTTCAAGTTGTTCAGTTGCTTAAAGTTGCTAGAATAGGGATATTTGAATCAATACTCACTGAGTTCTGTCTACAATCATCACACAAAAAATTGAAGGCACTTTTGAAAAATTTTAGAGTAACTTGGTTCTTCACTCAGTCTTTTAAAGATTAACTTTGTAACCTTTTCAGTATTGCTATTCCTGTCTTTTTGTATCTACAAGTCTGATATTCCTCAGCTTGAAGATGTTGTGCATCCACTCTACCCTCGCTGATGTTTTTCTGTTGCTTTTTCATTCCTGTTTTGCCTTCTATGTGTACAGCATCTGAACTACTGATTTCTGCAAACTGCTATGATGTATATGCCATTAGCAGTATATAAATCCTGCAAATAAATAAATGTACCTAATAATTTGAGGGACTTTGTTTAATGTTCACTGGAAGATGAACCATAAGGACCTAGATTTAATCTATTCATACAGCCTACGTTGCTGATGAAGATAACGAGTTAAACCTGAAAGTGCAAAATTTGCCCCCTTTCCTCTTACTGGCTTAAGAATCTATAAATCAAAGACTGTGCCTGGGGTGGGTGGGAGCTGGGGGAGGGGTGAGGGCAGAAAATATACACTGAAATTTTGTCTATTAAAACTATACTCTAACTGCTTTTAATTTAACTGAGAGTTTGTTAAATTATACTCTGACTTAATACAGAATTTTAAATAGACAGATTTTATCAGCTTAACCCAAAAAAATTCCATTTTCCCAAAGATTTTGAATTTTCAGTCAGATAAATACTTACCAGCACAGATTCCTTCCCAACAGTAGTAGCCCCTCACTCAGCAAGAACATAATATAAAATGAAGAAACAACAAACTTGGATTATTCAATGGAGATACACACTATCCAATGATATAGCCTTATAGGTAAATGAAATTGATTTCTCTTAAGCCAGGGGTGGGGAACCTGCGCCCTTAAGGCTCCATGTGGCCTTTTGTAGCGTGATGTGCGGCCTTCTGCAGCCTTCTTAAACAAGGTTTCATATTGTTATATATATGACATTGATTAACATATGTGAACTAATTTTGGCAATATGGCGATTTTGCTAAGAGATGATTCTCGTTAAAAGCCATTATCTGGCTGCGATAAGGTGGTATCACTTATCTAATTGTAGTTCTTGGAGGCGATAAAGAGGTCGCCCGAAATGTCTGTTGCCGGCGACATTGGTACGAGGAACTGGCAATAGACACTACACCTGATAACAGATGCTAACAGACGCGGAACTGACGTGGCATAACATCACGCCTTCGGATAAATATATCACGATGAGACTTGGAGGAGAATGCGGAGGAAGAGTAAGGGTTGGATTTTGAACGAGAGAACGCATTAGCGAATCAGTTTGGAGTTGGCAGTGAAGCGTAGTGGTCGCACGTGCGTGTCGAAGTGTGTCACATAGAGGAGAATGTGCCTCAGCCTTGGCGCACGTAGGATGTAAAACTACGGTACGAGGAGGTACCCGGTGTGTGACGTTGAATAAATTCTCAACATTTTCATTCAAATTTATATGTGAAGAAACAAAGGGGTATGTTTACTAAACTGCGGTAATGTCACTCGTGTTAGGTTCTGCGCTAAAGTTACAGATGCGTTATAAGGCACGTTATAAGGCACATTACAAGGCGCCTTATTAGGCACAGTACAAGGCACGTGCCTTAACGTACCTTGTTCTGTGCCTAATAAGTTGCCCTGTAACGTGCCTTGTACTGTGCCTAATTAGAAGCTTTATAACGCCTTATAAGGATTGTTGGTGAGGGTACTATGGGCTGGCAGCACGGATCTGCAAAGATATGACTGTCACAGGCAAGCAAAATATCTGCCTTGGACAGGAGAGAACAACGAGGAATTGAACCCATGACCTCTGCCTAGAATGTCAGTGTACTAACCAGTAGGCTATACTTCTATGGCTTGTTGCATGGCAATGGCGGGTACAGAAGGAATGCAAGTCACCGCACAAACCGTCTGCTCTGTGTGCCAGGATAGGGTAACCCCACCAGCACCCATGATGCATTGCACATGCAGAACAGCGGCCTACAGCTGACCACCAAATGGGGTGTGCGCCTCTCCGGTACTGCAGCGTACATGTGGTGCTAGAGATAGGTCCTGCTGCACATCCCCAGCACTGCCAGTGTGTGACATGTGTTCCCAGCAGTGCAACCGAAGGTACATCTGCTCCAGCTGTGTTCTGCAGTCACATGTGGCCCTGTGGGACCGGACACCACCCACATTAGTGTGTACCTGGTGTTAAGGTCTGGCTGCCATGGGTACCTGTTATCGGGGCAGTGGGGTGTCAAGACTCGCATGAGAGTTATGTAGCACTGCCACTATGGGTCTAAGTGGTATGCACTATACACCCCAAGGGGCCTCAATCACCCCTTTTGTAGATGAGGGTGTGGTGGGACAGGTGCCTGCATCCTGTAGAATGGCTGTAGTACCAGCAACCACAGTCCTGCTGGCAGATGACAGCCCTCCAGGGCTGCTGGGCCAGTGCCATACTTGTGACCATTGCAGACCAGCAGTGATGCTTGGGGTAAGCAGGGAAAGGCTCAACTGCCCCACACCACAGTCTGCCATTCATCAACAGACAGCACAGTCAGACTGCCACCTGCAGCATCCTACAAGGTGTTCTCACCATGCACAGGCAAACTGCAGACAGCCCACTAACCAGTCCATAGTATATGCTCACATGTGAACCCTGTGCACCCAGAGGTGGGAAGCACAGCACAGACACCAAACAGGTATCTTCGTGATTAAGCCCCAGAACCGGGAACACACAGGTATCACTGAAAACAAATAATGTGTGGCACTATGTGGGAACATAGACATGCCATGGTCACTGCTCAGTCAGAGTGAGATTGACCCCCCCCCCCCCAGCATGACATGCTGTGGCCACCCTATCCAAGCAGGTGGTGGTCGAGCACTACAATGTCCCAGCCATTGCCCTCCACCCTGTGCAGATGCATCCTGGCCAGTCCGCCCTGTCTGGGCCATACCCACAATATCTTGCTCCTCATTATGCACATTTGCAGGCCAACACTGGAAGCAGTGTGAGCAATGTGGGTTCAGTGAGGTGTTGGCAGACACAAAACAATGGAGAGAGATACGCACACTCCCACACTTATCTCAGCATTGTGCAGATATGGAGGTGGTTGACAACCATATCCGCCGCACTGGTCCTGATCACAGTGCCGATATTGCAACTAATATGTGCAGGGGGTAGTAGTAGTGCTCTGATGATAACTGCAGCTCTGTGCTGGGGCAAACAGCATGACACTCCATGAAGCTGTGGATAGTGGAGCCCTTGTGAGTGGGTGTCCGTACCCCTGTGCACCGCTGCATTGGGGTTTGCCCATGTTGTTATGGTGGCTGCATTGTGGGCTAAAACTATGAGGAGATGCTCTGCTGGATCCACAGATGGGACGTGAACCTCTGCTCTTGGACATGCTGGCTGAGTGTACTGCACCACACTGTTGCCACAGCAGCATAGTGGTCCCTGGGGCTACCCTTACGTTCCTCGGCCAGACTTCTTCTGTTGCACTGCACACCACGTAGTGGTACAGGGCATGGCCTAGGTCCACTGCAGGCGGGTGCCACTGCTCCCTCCAGCACAATCACCCACCCCCTCTGCCATGCCGCCATGACCATATGCTTTTGATGCTGGTGGTGCGCCATCCCAGGCCATCCAGGGGGTAGGTAGGCGGCTGCCTAAGGTGTGGGTTCTGGGGTAGGGGTGCCTACATAGATGTCCACGCTTCCCCTGGCACTGCCTGTCACTGTTATGTGCCCCTTGGGGTACCTGCTGGGTAATGTCCTCTGGATGGGACACTGTGGGACACAGACTCATGGGCATGTTTGACCCTGGTCAGTTGCTGTCTTGCTGGTTTCCATTTTCTGCGTTCCTATGTGCCACCTCAGCAACCGCCCCATTAGCCCCCACTGCATGTCCCGTCTGCAGCCCCCATGCCCCATTTGCGCCATCACCATAGTGGCCTTTCATACCTGGGCACTATGCTGTTGCTGCAAATGGAGCACTACTATCACCTTTCTTGGGCTCCCTGCCTATGCTGTACATTGCTGACAGTTAAATGGTTTCTCTCTCCTGCAAATATGCATCTAACGCCAGGTTTTCAGTTGCGTTAAGATTCAGCCCTTAATTTCCCCGCGTTTGTGTGGAAGGGGCCTCTCCCCACCCACTCCCCGCCCATTGACCCCTTTGCGCCGTCCTCTCTCCACCCTCTGCATGACTTACCACGGCCAGGAATGCTAACGCGCGTTATGTAACGTTAAGGCGCATTAACGTTACATAACGTGCCTTAACGTAGCTGCTGCTACGTTACCACAGTTTAGTAAACATGCCCCAAATTCATGATTGCAACAAAAAAGAATTGGCACTAGTTTTGAAACCAAAATTTCTTCTCCACCTTCTGGCAACACTGTGGTGACAGTTACTAACTGGTTGGAATAGAGAGTGCAGCATTTGTGGTTCCTTCCTTCAGAGTGTTTTTGTCACGATTACATTTTTTTTTGTTTTCCATCATGTCAAAAAAACCGAAAAGGTCGCCGAAAGAAGAACACAGAGTGTTTAACGATGAGTGGGAATTGCAATACTATGTTGTTTCTGAGAAGGATAATATGAGTTGCTTGCTCTGTGATTCTGTAATTTCAACATTAAAAAAATACAATGCACATCAACACTACTCTACTCATAAGGACAATAAATATGTTAAGCTAGATGGTGAATCCCGAAAGATTGCTTTACAAAAATTGAAAGAAGGAAAGCAAAAGCAGAGGCAGTTATTCCAATCAGTGCAGAGTTATCGGAAACGCAACTACAGAAGCTACTTATAAAGTGGCATATATACTCGGGAAAAAAGATAAGCCATTTAATGATGCAGAAATTATAAAAGATTGCATTGTAGAGGTTGCAGGATGCTTAGATCCTGATAAGGTTAACAAATACAAACAACTGCCTCTTTCAAGAAGAACTAATGCTGATCGGCAGCATGAATTAGCATTCAATGTAGTAGATCAACTGAAAGAAATAATCCAAAAAGAAAATGTGTACTATTCAATAGCACTGGATGAATCAACTGATTGCACTGACTCAGCGTAGGTATTGTATTTTGTTTCCGCCATAATTAAGGATTTTCGTGTTTACAAAGAGTTGCTTACTCTGAGCACTCTAAAGAGCAGAACGTGAGGAATCAATGTGTTTAACTATTTTAAAGACAAATGTCGTGAATTCGGACTGAATCTGGCTAATTTAGTAAGTGTATGCACAGATGGTGCACTTTCTATGACAGGGAAGAACAAAGGTTTTATCGCACAACTTAAGAAAGAGGTTTCAAGCCACAATGATCTTATCTCTTTTCATTGCATTTTGCATCAACAAAGTCTCTGTGCCAAATCCACTGTTTTAAATGCACTTTGCAGAAAGTTGTAGGAATTGTGAATTATATTCGAGCAAATGCAACGAGACATCGACAATTTTGTGAGATGCTAATGATGGATAATGAGGTAATTAGTGTTGATTTGCCCTACCATTCGAAAGTGCGCTGGTTATCACAAGGGCAGGTTTTAGTCAAAGTTTTGTATTTGCGTGAACAAATAATCCAATTTTTCGAGGAAAGGAATGAACACTGTGAATTATCATGCAAGGAGTTTCATAGCAATGTTGCTTTTCTGTGTGATATAATGACAAAGCAAAATAACTTGAACGTTTCATTGCAAGGTAACATCAAGTCTATATATGATATGTGGCGCGAAATAAAAATATTCAGAAAAAAATTTACATTTCTTAAATCACTTCTTGGACAAAATGAGCTTCCTGAAAAGCACTTCTCTCACCTAGTAAAAATGATTAATGAAGAAAAATATTCTTTTGAACGTTTCAAACAATATGAATCGGTTATAGACTCGCTAATCAAGGAATAAAATGAAAGGTTCAGAGATTTTGAGAAGCATGACATGACCCTCAAATTGGCTTTTCAACCTCACTTAGTTGATGTATCTGAGGCCCCAGAGAAGCTGCAGATGGAGTTAATTGAGCTCTCGGAAGATTATATTTTGAAGTCGCTGTTTGACAGCAAAAAAGATCCATTCAAATATGGAAAAATGCCGTTGAATATCCTCACCTCAGGGAACACGCACGACGCTTGCTCTCCTGCTTCTCAACAACATATCACTGTGAATCTACATTCTCCTACTTAACACAAATTAAGGCATCCTTAAGATCACAAATTACAGATGAACACTTAGAAGACCGGTTAAAACTACGTACATCCACGTTACAGCCTGATATATCACTGCTTTCTCGCAAAAAACAATCTCAGAAGAGTCACTGAAAGGTAAGCAGCTAGCTTAGTTGTTTAAAATAAGATATATATATATATATATATTTGTATTGAAACATTGTTAGTATACACTCTGCCGTATGGCAGTATAAGATACTTGAAAGGGTTAATTCTGTATAAAAGCTAAACTAGTATTAAATTATTTGCATTTTGCAGTAAATTTGGGGTTTGTTTGTTTTTTTAGAATGTGGCCTTCTTGGAAGGATGTTAGCTCTCATGCGGCCTTCAAATGAAAAAAGGTTCCCCACCCCTGTCTTAAGCCATTCTTTGAAATCAAATAATCGAATTACTCTGTGACAGAGGTTTCCATGAACTCCTGGGCCTCCTTTTCCAGAATCTACTGCCTCCACTCATCGGCACAGTCCCCTCTAATTTCTGTACCTCAGTTCTTCCCTTATCTGACCATCACCTGCTATGCTTCACTCTTCATCACTCCCCACCTCAATCTCACCCTGTCTCCTCCTACCTTTTTAGAAACCTTCATGCTATCAAACCTTCGTCTCACTCCACTATTGTCTCATCACCTCCTTCCTCCAACTTGTCTTCTTAAACTGTTGATGAGGCTGTAGCTTCCTATAATACTGCACTTTCCTTTGCTCTGGATACTCTTGCTCCGCCCATCTCACGTCCTCTGAGGTGCACTAAACCTCAGCCCTGGCTATCTTCAACTGCGCATTATCTATGCTCCTGTGCCTGCTCAGCTGAGCGCACTTGACTCAAATCCCGCACCCTTTCTGACTTTCTTCACTTCAAATTCATGCATGCCTCCTTCCAGTCGGCAATAGCACTCACCAAGCAAAACTACTGTCTCCATCTGACTAACTTGCCTCTGACCATTGCCGTCTCTTTTCAACTCTTAACTCTCTCCTTAAGGTGCCTCCGCCTCCAACCCCTCCTTCCCTTTCTGCTCAAACCCTAGCCAATTATTTCCATGATGAACACCATAAGATCACCTTTATCCCCTCTTCCCCCTCTTCAATACTAATTCTTCCATTCAGTCTCTGCTACCTTTTTCTAAAATCTCTGAAGAGGAAAAGCGTAGTTACTCACCTGTAACAGGTGATCTCCGGGGACGGCAGGAATCAGACTTCACATATGGGTGACATCGATGCTGACAGAACCCGGGCAGATCCACTCTCCAGCTTTCAAAAAAAGCTTTTGGGAGCAACACCACGCATGCATGGTCACCTTCCCGCTCAATGCTGCCATCTTGCCTCACTATAATATCATAGCGCAAGATGACAAAAACGGAAACAAAAACAACTCTAAGGGGAGGAGGGAGGGTTGTGAGGACTGATTTCTTCTGTCCCCAGAGAACAGCTGTTACAAGTAACTACGGAAACAAGCAGGAAGTCAATCCTCACATATGGGACTCACTAGCTACAGGCTATCGAAAAAAAACAGTAAAAGCCACAGGCGACCCAAAATGTGGACCGTAAAGGGCAGCAGGGGGTGTTGATTGGCTGGAAGTTTGACAGTGCAGCAGCAACATCGAGGATGCACTCCCCACTCAGGTAGGCTGGAAACAGAGAGCTAGAGGGAAGGAGTTGCATTATTCCCCAAAGAGGTGATGGAGTGCCGAAGGCACTATCACTCCAGGAGATCTCCTCCAGACAATACTGCGCTGCGAAGGTGTGCACAGAGGACCAGGTGGCTGCCCAGCAGATGTCCAACAAGGGCACTGACTGCAGGCTAGCCACAGAGGCCGCCATGGCACACATATTATGAACTGTCATATGATGCTCCATAGAGAGCTCCATCTGCTGGTAGGTGAACACAATGCAGTCAGCCACCCACCGAGAGAGGGTACACTTGGAGACAGTGACCCCCAGATGACTGGGATCAAATGAAACAAAGAATTGCATCAATTGGTGATGAGGCTCAGTTCGCTGGATGCAGAAGAACAGGGCGAGCTTACAGTCCAGAGTGTGCAGGGAGGCCTCCACTCTGGAGGCATGAGGCCTGGGAAAGAAGGTGGGGAGCACCTCTTGATTCAGATGAAACACTAAAATCACCTTAGGAAGGAACTTCTTTTGTGTCCAAAGGACTACCCTATTCCTACGGAACCTGGTGTAGGGCTCATGTGCCATGAGCGCATGCAGCTTATTCAATGGCAGAGGTGAGTGCCACCAGGAAGATGACCTTCCAGGAAAGGTACTTGAGAGGACAATTCACCATGGGCTCAAAGGGGGCCCCCATGAGCTTCCATAGAACCACGTTAAGTTCCCACACCACCGGCGGCAGGTAGACCAAGGATCACGAAAGGAGGAGGCCGTGCATGAAGCGGCCCACCAGGGGGTGGACAGACACTGTCTGGCCCTGTACTTCATGGTAATATGCCGATATGGTGCAGAGGTGTACCTTGATGAATTGGATTTCAGGCCTATGCCCAACAGGTGTAAGAGGTACTGCAATATTTCCACTATTGCACAAGAGAAAGGATTAAGGCCCTGTTGCACACACCAGAGGAAGAATCTGTACCATTTAAAAGCATAGGCCCACCGTGTATAGCGTCCTTACATGAGGCCAGCAGGATATCCTCCACTGGCCAAGTCAGGCGTAGTGGGCGATAGCTACTCTTTCAGCAACCAAGCCATCAGAGACAGGGACTGGAGGTTGGGGTGGTGCAGTATGCTGTCCTCCTGTGAGAGCAAGTCCGGAGCACACCGCAGTGGCTATGGGTTCCCCTATGACAACTGTAGCAGTAGGGGGAACCTGGGTTATCTTGGCCATCAGGGTGCAATAAAGAGGACGAAGGCTGCTTCCGCCTGAATCTTCAATAGGGCCTGTGGCACCAGAGGTGTCAGCGGGAAGGCATACAGAAAGCCCTCGGACCACGGGAGGAGGAAGGCATCCTCTGTTTCCTTATCCCATCCCAGCATCCTAGACCAGAACCTCGGGAGTTGTGCATTCACTGGGCTGGCAAAGAGGTCGATCTCTGGGGTGCTCCAGGACGGAGGGGTTCAGTCTCCATTCATGGGGCTGGAGAACGCGGTTCAGGTGGTCGGCCAGTATACTGTCTTGGCCTGGCAGATAGTGCTGCAAAGTTCCAGAGACACACCGCCTCCCAGCAGAGGTGGTTCAACCCAGTGCCCCCCTGCTTGTTCATGTAGAACATTGCTATTTGGTTGTCCATCTGGATTTGGAAAACCTTCCCCTCCAGATGTTCCTTGAAGATCTGCAGGGCATAGTAGACAGCTAGGAGCTTGAACAAGCTGATCTGCGAGGCACTCTCTTCTGGCGACCATGGTCCCTGTGACTGGAGGTGGTCACAATGGGCTCCCCAGCCCAACTTGGATGTGTCCGTGGTGAGGATCTGCTGAACTGGTGGGGCCTGGAATAGCAGGCCAGCCCTTAGATTGCCATGGTCCTGCCACCACATCAGGGAGGCTGCCAGGTCGGGGGTGACCTGGATAAGGTCCTCCAGGTGGCCCATTGCTTGCACCCACTGAGTGATGAGAGCCCATTGGGCCTTCCGCATTCATAGGCAGGCAAAGGGGGTTACGTGTACGGTGGATGCCATATGCCCCCAGAGGCAGAGCATCTGACGGACAGTCGCATAGGTGGTGTCCTGCACCTCCCTCGCTAGGGTTGCAAGGTGATGGGCCCATCCCAGGGATAGGAATGCCCTTGCTCATGTGGAGTCAAGTACAGCCCCGATGAACTTCATGCATTGGGTTGCGACAAGGTGGGACTCGGGGAAGTTCACCATGAACCCCAGGTGCTGCAGCAGCCCCCAACGTGTGTTGAGTGGCATTGCGCGCTTCATCTGGAGTGCCGGCCCACAAGAGCCAATCGACAAGTAGGGGAAAACAAAGACCCCAGGATCCTGAGCTGAGTGGTCACAACCACTAGGTACTTTGTGAATACCCGCAGAGCAGAGGCGAGACCAAAGGGCAGTACCCTGTACTGGTAGTGGTGGCCACCACAACAAAGAAGAGGTACTGACAGTACCTTTGATGGATCAGGATATGAGTATAGGCATCTTTGAGATCCAAGGAGCATAGCCAATCTCCCTGGAGGAGGTAGGGCAGCAAGGTTCCAAGGGATACCATTTTGAACTTATTTATTATTATTTATTTATATTCTCTTATATACCGCGCTATTCTGCATCAGTGCGGTTTACATTGAACAAACTGAACTTACATTGAACAGGGCATTATAACTTGGAAATAACTATTTACAGGGAACATGGGCTATGGAGGATTAAGTGGCTTGCCCAAGACCACAAGGAGCACCTGTGGGACTAGAAACCCCAGTCCTTCCGGCCCAAGGTTGCTGTCCTCTAGTGGGATTTGAACCCCTGACCTTCCGGCCTGAAGTACCTTGCCCCAACCACTAGGCCACTCCTCCACTCCTGGAAGTCATTGAGGTCCCAAAGGTCCAGGATGCACCTGAAGCCCCCTGTTTTCTCGAGAACCAAGTAGTGGTGGGAGTAGAACCCCTGTCACTGCAGATGAGGCGGGACAGACTCAACCGCCTGGTCCTCAAGCAATGATTTGAGCTCTTTCAAGAGGAGCAAGGGGTCCATTGGTAATTCCCCTGTGAATGAGGGGGGAGGCATTTGGGAAAAATGAAGGATGTAGCCCTCCATGACCACTCGCAGCACCCAGGCATCCATGGTTATCGTGGACCACCTGTATGTGAAGTAGATGAGCCTTCCCTCGTGAACCTTGGGCCTGTGACCTCCTGAGGGAGGGATACTATGCCCAAGGAGTCAAAAACTTCCCCTGGGCTGTGGCTGAGCTGCTGTTTGAGACTTGGGATCTTTGGGTTTACGGGGGCCATGCCCTTGGCCATTGGCCTGCTGCCCCTGAGCAGGAGCGGGGTAGGCCCAGAACTTAGGGTAGTTTTTGTAAACCATCTTTGTCTTTGGGTGAAAGGACGTTTTTCCTGAAGTCTTCCAGCGGGAAGGATCTGACACTTTCTTGGACAACCTGGTCCTTGTCATGAATTCCTTCTCTAACTTGTCTGTCATGGGCTTGCTGAAGAGGTTATCACCTCAGCAGGGGACATCAGCTAGTTGTCCTGCACTCATTGCTCCAAGTCAGAGGACTGCAGTCAGGCAAGGCGGGGAACTAATGCCCAACGCGGCCACACGAACAACTGACTCAAAGCCATCGAAGGCTGCTCAAGTTTGAAATTTGGAGCATTCCCTTACCGAGGAAACCAGGGTCCAAAAGCATTGAATGGGATCTCGTGAAAGACCAGCCGAGAACCCGGCAAGCTCCTTTGCCAGGTCCCTCAAGTACATGCCCATGTACAGCTGTTAGGCCTGGATCCAGGCCATAAGCATCAAGCCCTGGAAGCACTTTCTACCAAACGCATCCATGGTATAGGCCTCCCTGCCAGAGGGCACCGAGGAGTGCATTTTCTGGCTCTTAATTTGATGCATAGCCGACTCTACCACCATGGAATTGTGTGGGAGCTGTGCCTTCTGAAATCCTGGGCTCTTGTCAACTTGATACTGGGAATCGAGTCGACGGTTCACAATCGGCACTGTCACGGGGTTCTCCCACATCCTGAGCAACAGGCACTCCAGGATGGGGGGGACAGGCACCATCAGTGCCTCCTAAGGAGGAGCCTCATACTGGAGGATCTCCAGGTCCTCAGCATAAGGCTCATTGTCTAGCATCACCATGAAGGCGGGTGCCTGGGACATCTCCCTCACAAACTCGAGGAAGGCTAAGTCCTTGGAGGAGACCTCCGCCGATGGTGAGGTGGAGAAAGGTCGGAGGGGATGTCCTGATGGAGCACGGTGTTGGGGGACTCTTCATCAATCTCCCAGTCTGACTCTAAACCTGAGGAGTCAACGAGCTCCCAACTCCCGATGCCAGTCCGAAGGCTTTATCTCGGTCGTCGAGAGCCTTGACGCTGATTGACTGAGGTGCTTCAGGAGGGAAGGGACCTCCTCCAGCAAAGTCCTCAGCGAGGAGGTCCCTGTGTGGGGTACCAGAAACCCAGAGGGACCGGGAATTGGGCCCCGCTGCAACTCAAGAAACGCATTGAAGCTACACTCGAGGGCAGCCATGTGGACTTCTATTCCAGAGGGCTCCGCAGCTAGGCCGGAACCCAATGGAGTCAGGGCCAGCAACAACTCCCTGGCCAGGGAGTCCCAGATTGTGATGGAGTCGGATCATCGCTCCTTCCGGGCCGCCGGGGACCCATCCCTTCGGGGATGCTTTGATGGACGCTCCCATCCGTCATCCCATGAGTCATGTCGAGGGCTCTGAGGCCAAGTCAAGAAGGACTTGCCACTCAAAGCTGGGTCGGTTCTCGGCATCGACTTCGTTGGGGTCACCGATGCATGAGGGAGATCCTCCGAGGATGATTCCGATTCCCGATGCTCCCTGGGTTCTGAACGAGCCCGGGCATGCGATGTCATGTCTCCCAGTGCCAGCATCGGCAGAAGAGATTCCACCCCCAATGCCAAACTAGAGCCAGATTTGCTAAACAGCTCCCCCTGCCGCCTTTCACATTCCCTCTGGGTTTTGGCCAACATGTGAAGGCAAAGCGGGCAGGAAGACACTTAATGCAGGTGCTATGATGGTCCATGCAGGATATCATGCAATTGCACTTAGCACACTGCTTAAAACCGCTGGTTGAGGACATAGCAGGGAAAATGAGGCCCGTGAGATCAAACTCGGACATCTCAACCAGATAGGCTGCAAGAAAAAAATCACAGCACCAAAGAACAAGGAAAAATAAAAGAAAAGATACCTGAGCGAAAAACCGAGTGCCGAGTTGAGAACTCGGGTGAAGAAGGTGATTGAATCGAGCACTCGAAAAGGAGAAAAAAATGAGTAAGGGTCGAAAAATCTACTTTTTACTGGTGTGCACAGATGGGACGTCTGCAGGGTTCTGCGGAAAAAGGCAGATTGAGGCAAGATGACAGCTTTGAACAGGAAGGTGACCGCGCATGCACGGTGTAGCTCCCAAAAACTTTCTTTGAAAGCTGGGGAGTGGATCCATGTGGGCTCCATCGGCGCCGTCACCCATATGTGAGGACTGAATTCCTGCTTATTCCCATAGAACCACTCATCTTCTTTCCTCCTCTAAACTCACTACCTGTACCTTGGATCCTATCCTCATCCGTCTCCTTAACTCCATCTCTTCCTCTATCATCCCTTCCATCTCTCATATTCTCAACCTTTCACTCTCCACTGCAACTGTCCCAACAGCCTTCAAGCATGCTGTGGACACACCTCTCCTCAAGAAAACCTCACTTTACTTGTTCTTATAATTATCGACCCATTTCCCTTCTTCCTTTCATTTTTAAACTTCTTGAATGTGCTGTTCTCTGCCATTGCCTTGAATTTATCTCCTCTCAAGTCCTTCTAGATCTACTACAATTTGGCTTTCGTCCCTTTCATTCCACCGAAATGGCTCTCGCCAAAGTCTTCAATGACTTATTCCTGGCTAAATCCAAAGGCCTTTACTCAATCCTCATTGTTCTTGATTTTTCTGATGCTTTCGACATTGTGACCACCGCCACCTCCTCCTCAACACATTGTCCTTGCTTGGTTTTAGAGGATCTGTGCTGTCCTGATTCTCTTCTTATTTCTCCCATCACTCTTTCGGTGTTTATTCTGTTGGTTCCTCCTCTACTGCTGTCCCATTCTCTATTGGTGTACCCCAAGAGTCTGTTCTGGGCCCTCTCCTTTCCTCTCTCTATACCCAATCCCTTGGTGCACTCATCTCCTCCCATGGCTTTCAATACCATTTCTATGCTGATGACTCTCAAATCTATCTCTCAACACCTGATATTTCTCCAACACTCCTGCCTGTCTGTCTGACAATGCTGCCTGGATACCTCACCGTCATTTGAAACTGAACATGGGCAAAGCCGAACTTCTTATTTTTCCCCCCAAACCCTCCTCCCCCCTTCCTCCTTTCTCTCTCTCTATAGATAACACTCTTCTAGTTCCTGTTTCCTCAGTCCGCAAACTGGGATCATCTTTGACTTCTCCCTCTGTTTCTCCACACACATCCAACTGATTGCTAAAACCTGTCATTTCTTTCTCTGTAACATTAGAAAAATTCATCCCTTTCTTTCTGTAGCCCCCTACCCCAAAGAGCTTACCAGCAGACTCACTTGCAACAGCACCAATGATGTTTAAATGTAGTCAGATGGCTCTAGTGATCAGAGTCTGGCAGTTTGTTCGGATGGAAGCTGACAGATTTCACTAACCTCGTCTTACTCTCCCTTTACTATAAGGCAAGTAGAGAGCAAGAGGAAAATAAACTAAAGGGAATAAGCCACTATCAAGGTGATGTTACAGGTATTAATTGTAGCTCGGTAGTGGTTTGCAATAATGGATTACATAGATGATATTTACTATCAGGAATAAGATTTTTAGTGCAATTTATTAAATATTACAATAGTGTAACCATCCAAAATATTCTTCTTAACTCACAGTAACATTTTTCTCACATCAGCATAACAATAAGGTAAGTATTCAGTCACATCAATGCACTACAAGTCAAATTGTTCTTTAATTCTGCTGGTGAAACTTTTACACAAAAATTTCCAGGCCAATTCCTACAAAGGAATTCTTATTTTCCTTTTCAAAACCTTTAAAGGTAAGTTTACTTTTTGGAATTCCTAATGTTCCTGGTGGCTTTTTACCTAGCGTCTGTTTTATTTGAGCTCAAATATATTTTCCCTGTTAGTCTCTGTGTAGGATGCACCAGTACCTCTTCCAGTTCTCTTTTCTTGTGAAAGAGCTCAGGACTCCGGATCCTTCGGCTACTGGATTGAAGATCTTCCCAGGTTCTTCAGATGTCCTCTTCTGTGCTGGATTCTACTCCCTACCTTTAACAAATCAACAAGGGAAAACACTGTCTATCCTATAAGGTGGGGCAAAATGTCTTTCTCTTTAAGAAAGAATAATGTGTTTTTTTCAGCAACACTTGCCCTATCTAATTAAATAAAAGGATAATTGATAGACCTGTCTTCCTTTGTTTCTTTGAATACATCCACTCCACACCTCCACACTCTGGACTGCAACTCAACCACACCCATGTGCAGCAATCTCCCAAACACACTTCCCTTAACTGAGACAGCTAGGGACTGCTTTATTCGTTCAATCCAAGAATGAGACTATCTTCTCAAGCCCATTAAGGGTCAGTCCCAATTAGCTAAGCACAGAGCCCAGCAGAATGTTTAAGCTCTGTGTTTTGCTTCAGGTGCACACAAACAGTTCAGTCACAGTTTAGGTTTGAATCTCCCTTTCTTTCCTCGGGATACATGTCAGTCACTTCAGCTAGAAATTACCCACTTCTGGAAATTTAGAGGTTTTTCCCCTCTAGTCCAAGAGTATATTTCTTATAAAATCAATCCTCTCATCTATTATCAAGAGCTTAAAATCAGATTCAGAATTACAGTTCCAGCTTTGAGTATAAATGACTTCTCCAGATCTTAGACAGGATTCCAAGGAGAATTTAATTTCCTTTAAGAAATATTCTTCACTCAGGAAGACTCTCAACCAGTCAGTCAGTATTTCTCTCAGAGCCACTCACCCAAAGTTCCAAATAGTCACCAAATTCAGTTTCCAGAGAATTACGCCACACTTCCAAAGTCACCAATCATCAGTTCAACCATCTTCTTTACTCAGCACTCTTCAAAAACTCTCCTTTCAAACCTCTTTTCACTCAGAAATCTCTCAGACTTCTCACCTTTTCCATCAACAAGCCCAAACTGCTGCTTTCAGTTTCAGTTCTTTGTTTCTGCCTCTGCAGTTTCCCTCCAGAAAGGCTGTTCTCCATGGACCGCAGGATTGCGTCAGCCACACTTGGTGACGTCCTCCGGGCGGCGCCACATTCGGAAGCTCTCAAGTTTCTAAGGTAGCCCACCTCCCGGGTCCGCCCCCTAGCCTGGCCAGTTCTTCTTCCGCCTTGCCACCAAGACGGATCTGCTCTCTCTCCCTACATGATATAAGAAAAATCATATCTACTCACAGGATGCTGAAACCAGGATCAAGAAAATGCCCCTGTGGGAGAAAGCTGCACTCCACGGATCTGGATCTGTGCTCCCTCTGCCAAAACGGGGGACCCTCCGGCCTGAATCGGCACCCGGCAACGAACTCCGCAGCTTTCAAGGCCCAGGATGTGCCCCTTCGGGCCTCCATCCCCGGCCCGACATACGGATCTCCAGCGATGCCTTCTTCTGGCCCCAGCTGAGGCATCCGCTTGCTCGCTCCGGACCTCGCAGCGATCCCTGGCCATGCGGCTCCTCCACTCTCTCAAGATGGCGCCGCCGGTGAGTCCCTCTCTTCTCTTTTGGGCTCAAAATCTCCCGCCGTGGGCTCGGCCCCTCCTCTGACGTCCAATCTCCTGCCGGAGTCTACAAGCCCCGCCCACGGACGTCATCCACCGCCGACATTGGAACAGTTGCTTCATCATCCCTCGACGCTCGGGAGTCTGAACAGCACCGGATTCTCCGGGGGCAAGCACAAAAGAAAAAAGAAGTTGTGCTCCTTCCTCCCCTGACGCCGGCTCCCACAGGCGCGAAAAAAGGAACAAGCGCTCAAAAAGGTACAGCTCTGGCAGCTCCTCCGAATCCAGCGCTGACTCACACAGGGGACACAAATCTAAACGGCGCTCTTCCAGACGCAGAGCCCGCTCTCACAGGAGCTCCTCTGCCTTTTCCAGCTCTGCCAGCTCTTCAGCCATACTGCAATTGCTCACCCAGCTGGTCCAACAGACAGCCCCCCCCCCCAGCGGCTGCTACTACTCCTCCATGCCACGGGAATCCACCACTGCAGGCTACCAATACAACCTGCAGCCAGCGCCAACCCTCTCCCTCAGCTGTTCCTTCCCCGGTGAGTTCCGCAGATGAACAGGAGGCAGAGGAAGTGATCGTGGGGTCCGCTGCCACGGACGCTTCAGGGACCAGACCCTCCCCGGAAAAGGAAGGTCCTCCCACAGCCCAAGAGGACCTTACTTACCCCAAGTTCATCAGCAAGATGTCCTCTACCCTGGGCCTAAACCCATCCAACACAGCGGAGGAGGCTGAACCTGAGGTACTCAAATTCCTGTCCGCCCCCAAGACCCCCCTCGCCTTGCCCCTGCACCGCAAGCTGAAGGAGAACCACTCCAGACTTTGGCAGACGCCGGCGTCAGGGCGCACTACCTCCAGGAGGCTGGACTCCAAATACCTACTCCAACCTACCTCCGGGTTTGAAAAAGCACAGCTGCCTCACCAGTCCATAGTGGTCTCTTCGGCCCTTAAGAAGGTTAAATCCTCGCGAATACACACCAACCACCCACCCGGGCGGGACAACAAACTGCTCGACGACATTGGAAAGAAAGTCTTCCAAGGGGCCATGCTCGGGGCAAGAATTGCCGCCCATCAATTCCAACAGACCCTGTTCCAGGACATCTGTGTCTCCAACATCAGAAATGCAGCCTCCACCCTCCCCAAGGAGTCCCTCGCCCTTTTCTCAGCGGCGCTGACAGACCTGGTCGAGTGCAACAGACACCTGGCTAGCACGGCCTTCGATGCCTTCGACACGTCCATACGTACAGCGGGCACAGCGATCTCGGCCAGGAGATGGGCATGGCTGCGAGCCTCCGGGCTGAGAAATGACTCCCACGACAAGATCGCCGACGCTCCCTGCTCAGGTGATTCTCTCTTCGGGGACAAAGTCACTGATACAGTAAACAGCATGAAGGAAGATTGTAACACCCTGCAGACCCTGGCGGAGGAGGGCTTCGACCGCTACGGTAACACCCAAAAGTCAAGTTACCAACGGAAACCCCCTTACAACTATGACAAGAGGTACTCTTCCAACAGGAAGTGGCAGCCCCCCAGGTATAAATCCAACTCCTACCAAGGGCCCTCGCAACAGCGCAACTTCCAGAGAGACCGCAAACAGAAGAAGGGCACCAACGCTCAACCCGCCAAGGGTGGCCCTTCTTTTTGACAACCATGGACCGCCCCCCTCCCAGATAGGGGGGCGCCTTTCCTTCTTCCTCAAGGAATGGGAGAAGATCACCACCGACTCCTGGGTGCTGCAAATCATCAGCAAGGGATACCGCATCAGATTTTCTACACCCCCCTACCAACGCAGCAGACCCACCAGCAACACCCCTCCTCACCTGCAGCGCGCCATGGCACTGGAGCTAATACACCTCCTGTCCTCCAAGGTGATCGAACCAGTCCCTCAGATGGAGATCGATTCGGGGTTTTACTCCAAATACTTCCTTATCCCGAAGAAGTCGTGGGGGGGGGGGGTTCGCCCCATCTTGGACCTTCACAAACTGAACAGATTCATAGTGAAAGAGAAGTTCCGGATGTACTCCCTGAACTCCATTCTACCCTTGATTCAGAGCGGCGACTGGCTCGCATCTCTGGACCTGCAGGAGGCGTACACGCATGTCAGCATCCACAAGGCTCACAGGAAATTCCTCAGGTTCTATGTGCTGGGTCAACACTATCAATACCGAGTGCTTCCCTTCGGACTCTCTCCGGCCCCACGGGTCTTCACAAAGTGTGTGGCGGTCGCAGCGGCTCACCCCCGCAAGCAGAACATCGCAGTGTTTCCATACCTCGACGACTGGCTAATCTCGGCTCCCTCAGCCCACGACCTGCTAGCCTCCCTGCGCACCACCACGTCCTTGATCGCCACCCTGGGGTTCGTCATCAACTACAAGAAATCGCAACTCCTCCCCTCCCAGTGGATGGAGTTCATTGGAGCCATAATCGACACTCAATCCTTAAGAGCTTACCTGCCGCATCCCAGACTACTGGCCATCTCCTCGCTCGCCTCCAGGACAGCAGCGGCAGCGAGCCCCTCTGCTCAATCAGTGTTGCGCCTCCTGGGACACATGGCAGCCATGACAGCGGTCATCTCAGTGGCGCGTATGCGAATGCGTCCGCTGCAGTGGCATCTCCGAGCCCACTGGAACCAACACTCGCAGTCCCTGGCCTCCAGAGTCCCGATGAGCCCTCTTATCAGGTCTCAGCTCCGCTGGTGGACTATACCAGCGAACCTCTCCGCGGGAAAACCCTTGCACCCGCCGCAACACCAGACCACCCTCACCACGGACGCCTCATGCACCGGCTGGGGTGCCCACTTCCAACAGTTCAGCACGCAAGAAGCGTGGTCTCAGAGCGAACGACAGCTACACATCAACCTCCTGGAATTGAGAGCGGTCAAGTACGCCCTCAAGACGTTCTTGCCCCATCTACGGGGCACATCCATCCTCATCCAGATGGACAACCAGGTTGCTATGTTTTACCTCAACAAGCAAGGGGGCACGGCCTCCCGATCCCTCTGCAAGGAGGCACTGGCTATTTGGACTCTAGCCCTGAAGAACGAATGCTGGGTGCGCGCTTCCTACATTCCCGGGGACATGAACAGCTTGGCGGACAAGCTGAGCAGGCAACTGCAACCCCACGAATGGGCTCTCCTTCCAGAGGTGGCCTCAGCCCTCTTCCAACGATGGGGAACCCCGGAGGTCGACCTCTTTGCCTCCGAGGAGAATGCCAAGTGCCCCCTGTTCTGCTCCAGGCACCCATCTGTCAAGAGGCTGTCAGGGGATGCATTCGACGTGTACTGGGGGGAGTGGTCTCTGGTTTATGCCTTTCCTCCGACCCCCCTCATCCCAGCGACTCTACAACGCATTGTTCAGGACAAAGCACGAGTCATCCTTGTGGTTCCTCACTGGCCGCGGCAAATGTGGTTTGCGCTCCTGAGGCGCTTAGCCCAGGATGCCCCGCGGCATCTGCCTCTGCGTCCGGATCTCCTGACACAGAATTCGGGGCTGACCAGGCACCCCAACCTCAAAACCCTGTCGCTCACTGCTTGGATATTGAGCGGGTGAACCTGTCCTCCCTCGCCCTCCCCGCGGAAGTGCAGGATGTGGTCCTGGCGGCCAGGAGGCCTTCAACCCGAAAATCCTACGGCCTCAAATGGAAGAGATTCAGCCTCTGGTGTGCCTCTAGAGGGCTTGACCCCATTTCCTGCCCCGTCGCCCAGATCTTGCAGTATCTTAGCTCCCTCTCTGACCTCGGCCTTAAGACACAATCCATCCGAGTACACCTGTCAGCTATTGCGGCTCTACACGCCCCTATCGAGGGCGCCGACTCCATCACAGCGCTGCCCCTAACGGCTCGCTTCATGAAAGGCCTGACGAATCTGCGGCCCCCGGTGAGGGCTCCGGTTCCCCCCTGGGACCTCGGCGTAGTCCTGCACAGCCTCACCCGGGCCCCATTTGAACCTCTACTCACGGCGGATATGAAGTACGTCTCCTGGAAGACCATATTCCTGGTGGCTATCACCTCTGCCAGGAGGATCAGCGAACTCCAGGCACTAGTTGCACACCCCCCTTACACGCAACTACACCAGGACCGAGCTTCTCTGCGTACGAACCCCAGATTCGTACCCAAAGTGCCGTCGGCCTTCCATGTCAATCAATCCATTGAGCTCCCCTCCTTCGTTCCGGAACCTCACCACTCAGAAGAGGAGCGACGTCTGCGCACTCTGGACTGTCTGCGTGCACTTCGGATCTACCTGGCCAGGACACTAACCGCCCGCAAAGGCGAGCAACTGTTCGTTTCCTATGACCCGCTCAGGCCCGGATTTCCTGTCACAAAGCGGACCCTGTCCCACTGGGTCGCCTCCTGCGTATCCTTCTGCCTCGACCCTGAAGGGAATCAACCACAAAGCAGAATAGGTCCGCACCGTCTGCGAGCAATGGCCACATCTTTAGCCAACCTGCGGTCAGTTCCCCTGCCCGACATTTGTAAAGCTGCTACGTGGTCATCCCCTCACACATTCCAGAAACACTACTGCCTTGACCTCCGCTCCCAGGAGGACTCGGCGTTTGGCAGCGCGGTCCTCGCCGCCGCCCTACCGACTCCACGGACTGCTCCGTGAGGACTGGCCTTAGTGCATATACCTGAACTCAGCTGCGCCTTAGCATAACATATATCTGTACTCAGATGCACCTTACTGCCCATGTTAATCTTGTCGCGCTGCTCCTTAGACTTGCATGGTTGCACGTTGTTTAATTTCTGCACTATTGTTCACTGTTTGCACTATTTTTGCACCTGTTTGCACTGTTTGTTCTATTAATTGCACTTGCACTGTTACAACATGCCTTGTCATGCACCTGTTTTCGTTACACTCTCCTCCAGTAAAGACTACCTCCACTAACTGTAGTCCTCTGTTCATGCCTCCCTCCTCCACCTCAGCGCGCTGCGCGCAGCTAGGGAGTCACCAAGTGTGGCTGACGCAATCCTGCGGTCCATGGAGAAAGCGAGGTTACTTACCTGTAACGGGGGTTCTCCGTGGACAGCAGGATAAGTCAGCCACACGCTCCCTCCCATCTCCCCTGGAGGAGGTCTGCCTGAAGATCCGCTCCCTAGCCTTGTCAAGCTTGGAAAAGAACTGGCCAGGCTAGGGGGCGGACCCGGGAGGTGGGCTACCTTAGAAACTTGAGAGCTTCCGAATGTGGCACAGCCCGGGGGACGTCACCAAGTGTGGCTGACTTATCCTGCTGTCCACGGAGAACCCCCGTTACAGGTAAGTAACCTCGCTTTCACTCAAGAGATTCCTGCAGAGATCTCTGCAACTCCCCCACATAAACACACAGTTCTGGAGGGTGCCAAACTTCCCTGGAGTGGAAAGAAACATTTTTAGCTGCCACAGATAGCCCTGGACAGCACTTCCACAACCTAGACAGGCAAAATTTATTTTATTTTAACCCTCAGGTTACATTTCTGAACACACTTCTAAGATACTTATTCACTCTTCAGTCATCTCTTGTCTAGATTATTGTAACCTTCTCCTTGCTGGTCTCTCTCTCTGAATCATCTCTCTCCCCCCTTCAATTTGTTCAGAGCTCAGCTATGTGGCCAGCCCCGTTATACTCATATAACCTTTCTTCTCAAGTCACTTCATTGGCTCCCCTTCCGTTTGCGTATCCAATTCAAATTTCTCCTTCTGACCCATAAATGTGTTCATTCTGCAGTTCCTTACTACCTTTCCTTTCTCCTCTCTCCCTACACACTTCGTGAACTCCACTCTTTTCCTAGCTTGCTTCTTGCTATGCCCTTTTCTTCCACTGCCAACTCCAGACTTCGATCCTTTCACCTTGCTGCTCCTTATGCCTGGAACAAACTACCCGAGCCTGTATAGCAGGCTTCATCTCTCCCCTTTTTCAAATCCAGCCTAAAGGCTCACCTTTTTGAGACTGCCTTTAGATCCTTATCCCTTGTTTTCCTAGTGTCTCCTTACCTTTCCCTTTTTGTACCCTTGTTCTTGGCTATCGTATTGTTTATCTTGTTTTGGATTGTAAGCTCTAACGAGCAGGGATCATCTTTCTACATGTACATGTACAGCGCTGCATAAATCTTGTAGCACTATATAAATGATTAATAGTAGTAGTAGTAGTAGTAGTAGTAGTTGTAGTCTGGTAAGGCCTGGGGTCCGCTCCTCTTAAAAGAATTAAATGGAATTTACAAAGATTACCTTGAATCTGAAGACAAAATTTTAAATCTGAAGTTTTTCTGTAGTGTGTGAGCCTCAGATGGGCAGAGCTCTACTCTGGTTTCAGAGAAGCCAGTTTATTCAAGTACCTTTTCCCTAGCAGTAGCTTGAAGCTCCTCTTCCCTTACTCTTTGGTCTGACTCTAGTCCTTCTCTTTCTGCTCCTGCCCCCTTTTTGCATCAGCAAAACAATCCTCACTTCAAACATCCTGGCCAAGAGTTAACTGTGATTACCCTCATTGCCTCAGAAGAATCCAAGTATCAGTGTCACTGTTTAATGTTCATTACCAAGTCTAAGTTACAATGTAAACTGCTTTGACTAAAATAATAAAGTGGTATAAAAAAAAAAGTTAAATAAATAAATAAATACCAACAGAAGCTAACTTCAGTCAAGCAGGTTCCAGTAATATCTATGGCTTGATATCAGTAAATCCAGGCCAGTCCCTCAAAATAGTCTCTACAACAGGTTCCTCAGTCCTCAGGCAATCTTCCCTGTTCTGTTCCACCTTCCTGGGACAACAGGGAAAAAAGGAACACTGGCATCTGGTAAGATTAGGTTTAAATCAGTCTTTGAGGTATGTTTACTAAACTGCGGTATCATAGCAGCGACTACGTTACTTAATGTGCGTTAACATCACCGGCCGTGGTAAGTCCTCAGAGGGTGGAGAGAGGGCGGAGAGAAGGGGTCAATGGGCAGGGAGTGGGCAGGGAGAGGCTCCTGCTACACTAACACGGGGAAATGAAGGGCCGAACATTACCGGGAGTGAAAACCTGTCGTTAGATGCACATTTGCAGGAGAGTGAAACCATTTCAGCATCAGCAAGGTACAGCATAGGCAGGGAGCCCAAGAAAAGTGATAGTAGTGCTCCAATTTGCAGCAACAGCATAGTGCCCAAGTATGAAAAGCCACTATGGTGATGGTGCAAATGGGGCATGGGGGCTGCAGGCGAGACATGCAGTGGGGGCAGCTGGGGCACAGGGTGGACTAGGCTGTCGCCTAGGTGGCCCATAGGAACATAGAAACTGGAAATCAGCAAGACAGCAGCTGACCAAGGCCAAACATGCCCAGTAGTCGGTGTCCCATCCAGGGGACATAACCCAGCAAGTACCCCAAAGTTCACACAGGTACCACTATGCCTGTAATAGGGCAATCAGTGCACATCTGGGGACCACTCTAACGAGGGTCCACAGACCATACCCAGGGTGCGTCCCAAACAGTTCATAAATCCAGCTAACTGAAAACCCTTTACTGCGGTCCCTAGTAAGGCATTGCGGAGTGTGACCACATTCTGTCCGAAACATATATTCACACAGTAGGCCAAACTGGGTACACTGTACCTGAGGTGCATGCCCTAGCCTGTCCACAGGCAGCTGTCAAAACACAATCTACCTACATCTACCTGTTCCACCCTAGCCAATAGTTGCTAGAGCACCAACCTGACATCCCCCCAGCCATCTCTCCCCCATGTGGAAGGAACATAACATTGGTAGGCGGTGATGGGGGGATGTATGGATGTCCATGTATGCTTTCCCACCCCAGAGCCCACACCCTAGGTACCCGCCTACCTGCAGAGTGGATGGCCTGGGACTGCGCACTACCAGCACCGACAGCATATGGGCATGTCAGCATGGCAGGGGGGGGTGTTGGTGCTGGAGGGGGCAGTGGCACCTGCCTGCAGTGGACTTAGGCCATGCCCTGTACCAGTACGTGGCATGCAGTGCAAAAGAAAAGGTCTGGCTGAGGAAAAGTAAAGGTAGCCCACAGGGACTTCCATGCTTCTCTGTCAACAGTGTGGTGCAGTAGACACAGCCAATGTGTTGTGGAGCAGAGGGTCACAGGTTCTGGTCCCAGCTGTGGGTCCTGCAGAGCATGTCCCTATGTTTTACCCTACAATGCAGATACAACATCAAAATGTACAATCCCCAAAGCAGCGGCCAACAGGGGTACAAACACCCACTCACACAGGTTCCTCTATCCAAAGCTTCATGGAGAGTCAGGCTGTTGGCCCCAGCACAGAGCTGCAGTTATCACCAGAGCACTACTACTACCTCCTGCACAGTTTAGCAATGTCGGCACTGTGATCAGGACCACGGTTACCAACCGCCCCTATCTTTGCACGATGCTGCAATAGGAGTGTGTGTGTGTGTATGTCCATCCATTGTTTTGTGCAGGGGCGGCTCAAGGCAATCTGCTGCCTGAGGCGAAGTATGAAATGGCGCCCCCCCCCCCACCCTAGAGGGGGCGGGGCTTTTTCAGAAATCCAATCAGGGACTGAACCAAACCAAAAAGCTGATTAGATTATATGGAGGAAATGCAAGATGTTTGCACACAGGGCCGTATTGAGTTGCAATCACACCCTGTGCAACTTGCAGCTCAGGCGCATGCCCCCCTCCCCCATGCCTCCATCCAGCGCTGCCTGCTCTTTCCCTGCTGCTGCTGCCCTGTTTTTTTTCATGGCGCTGCAAGCAGCAGGAAAAGAGCAGGCAGCGCTGGACAGAGGTATGGGGAGGAGGAGTGGGGCATGCGCCCGATCTGAAAGGCACCGGCACTTTAAGCAGATCTGTCCCTCCCTATTCTGACATCGCGTTGGAGATGGGAGGGACCAGACCTGCTTAAAGTGCTGTGAAAAGGCTTGGGGAGCGCATTTCGGCTGCCTGCTATTGTCCTGCCAGCAGTGGCAGGGCAACAGCAGACAGCCAAAATGTGGCCCCCAAGCCTTTCCGCCCTGTGAGGCTGCACCACTTGCACAGGTCTAGGTACGGTCCCGTTTGCACATCAAGGAACTAAAAGACAGCAAGAACCAACAGCACAATTTATAAAACAAAATTATAACTCATTTTTATTTTGTTGTTATAAACTGCGTTATGGTTCTTGCTTTTTCTTTTTTAACATATATTTTGCATTCACAGTAGGTGCAGAGCAGAACCAGGACCCACAGAACTCAATATTAAAAAAAGAAAATCTGATTCTGATCATCTCACTAACAACAACAACCACTATTCTCCAGTACCAGGCATATTGTGAACTAATACAAAACCGTACAACAAAGAGCAAACCTACCATACCGTAACAGCACAAACTTCCAAAACTCACATAAGGGGCCCGTCCAAAAAAAGCGTCACTGTAAATACTACAGTGGGCCCTGGAACATCGATGCACCTATGTGAATATCTGAAATTACTACAGTACAGTATAGATCTTTATGTACAAACTCCATGTTAACAGAACACCTGACCTGATCGACCCTCACCAAGTACAGAAGAAATAACCACAATCTAAAGTAAAAATAAAAATATGTAGACAAAATTTAAATTGAAACCCGAAGAAGCCAGAGTCCACATGCAGTGCAACATCAGATAAATAAGAGATGCAGTTCCCCAATACTGTGTAAAATATAAAAATAGCACAAGTCCGATCACTAAAATTAAATAAAATTATTTTTTCTACCTTTGTTGTCTGACCATTTTATTCTCTGATCATGCTGGTCCCGATCTGAGGCTTCTGCTTTCCTGTCTTCTCTTAGATCTCTTTCTGTAGTCTATAGTCCATGGTCCATCTGCCATTTCTTATCTCTTCTTTTGTTTTCTTCACTTCCTTCCATCAGCACATTTCCTGTCCTTGCCCCCCTAATCAGCCCATTTCTAGGCCTAACCCCACCAATCAGCCCATTACCAGTCATAGCTCCCCCTCCCAATCAGCCCATTTCCAGTTCTAACCCCCCATCAGTCCATTTCCAGTTCTAACCCCTCTCCCGATCAGCCTATTTCCATTCCTAACCCCCCATCAGCCCATTTCCAGTCCTAGCCCCCTTCCCGATCAGCCCATTTCCAGTTCTAACCTCCCATCAGCCCATTTCCAGTCCTAGCCACTCACGATAGTCCATTATCAGCCCTAGCCCCCCCTCCCAATCATCCCATTTCCAGTTCTACCCCTCCATCAGCCCATTACCAGCCCTAGCCCCCATCTCAATCAGCCCATTTCCAGTTCTAACCCCCATAGCCCATTACCAGTCCTAACCCCCCCATCAGCCCATTTCCAGTCCTAGCCACCCCATCAGCCCACTTCCAGTCCTAATCCCCCATCAACCCATTTCCAGTCCTAGCCCCCCCATAGTCCATTACCAATCCTAACCCCCCCATCAGCCCACTTAACCCCCCCATCAGCCCATTTCCAGTCCTAGCCCCCCCCATAGCCTATTACCAGTCCTACCCCTCATCAGCCCAATTCCAGTCGCAAACCCCACCCCCCCATCAGCTCACTTCCAGTCACTGGCTGCTGAAGTTGAAGCCGCTGCCGCTGCCACTGATGCCACCCCTGCCACCATCAGCGCCTGCGGGCTTAGCAGAGCCGCGAGAAAGGGAAACTCTCCCTTCGCGGCTCTGTAAAGCTGGCGGCGGCGCTGAGGAACAGAAGAAAGCTCTGCCGGGGCCCGGAGCTGAGTGAGAGGACAGGGCTCTGTCGGGGAGGCTGCGAGGGTGGGCACTTTCTTCTGCCGCTGCTGTGGTGGCAGCGGCAGCGGCTCCTCCGATCGTTTTTTGGGGTTTTTTTACATTTGAAGGCTGAGTGAGGCGGTCTTTTTGGGGGCAAATTTGCCGCCCCCAAAAAGTTGCCGCCTGAGGCCATCGCCTCACTCGGCCTCATTATAGAGCCGCCCATGGTTTTGTGGCTGCTTACACCGCACTAGGCCCACAATGTCCCACTGTTACCAGTGTTAGTCTGCAAATGTGCATAATGAGGAGCAAGGTATTGTGGGTACGGCCAGGACAGGGCGGATTGGCCAGGATGCATCTGCACAGGGTGTAGGACAATGGCTGGGATGCTGTAGTGCCCGACCACCACCTGCATGGACAGGGTGGCCAAAGCATGTCACTCCCACTCTGACCAAGCAATGACCATGGCATGTCTATGTTCCCACATAGTGCTCTATATCATCTGACTCCAGTGATACCTGTGTGTTTTCAGTTCTGGGGCCCAATCACTGAGATATCTGCTTGGTGTCTGTGCTGTATATCCCACCTCTGCGTGCACATAGTTCCTCTGTGAGCATGCACTATGGCCTGGCTAGTGGACTGTCTGCAGTTAGTCTGTGCATGGTTGGAACACCATGTAGGGTGCTGCAGCTGCAGTCTGACTGTGCCATCTGCTGGTGAATGGCAGACTATGGTGTGGGGCAGTTGAGGTTTCCCAGGCCTACCCCCAGCATTAGTGCTAGTCTGCCACTGCCCCAGTCACAGGTATGGCTCTGGCCCACCAACCCTTGAGGGCTGTCTTATACCAGCAGGATGGAGGTTGCTTCACTGGGGCTCAAGCATCTGTCCCTTACCTACAAAAAGGGGTGATTGTGGGTCCTTTGGGGTATATAGTGTATATCCACTTTGACCCATAGAGGCAGTGCTACATAAACCTCATGCAAGTCTAGACAACCCTCTGCCCTGCTAACAGGTGCCTATGGCAGCCAGACCTTAACACTGGGTATGCACTAATCTGGGCGGTGTCTGGTCCCAGAAGACCACATGTGACTGCAGAACACAGATAGACACAGAATTACTTTCGGATGCACTGCAAGGATCACCTGTCACACACTGGTAGTGATGGGGATGTACAGCAGGACGTATCTCTAGCACCACATGTACTGCGGACCTAGTGCTGGGTGCACATCCTAACCCTCAGGTTAAACACAGAACCTGCACAGTGGCATGGTCTGTAGCTTCTCTGTGCCAGTATCACGCACTGTCAGTCCGTCTTACCAAGCTGCGGTACCGGAGAGGTGCAGACCCCATTTGGTGATCAGCTGTAGACTGCTGTTCTGCATATGCATTGCATCATGGGTGCTGGTGGGGTTACCCTATCCTGGCACACAGAGCAGACAGTTTGTGCGGTGACCTGCAGTCCTTCTGTACCCAGCCACTGATGTGTAACAAGCCATAGAGGTATAGCCTACTGGTTAGTTCAATGACATTCTAAGCAGTGGTCATGGGTTCAATTTCTCAATGTTCTCTCCTTTCATGCCTGTCCAACTCAAATATTTTGCATGCCCGTAACAGTCATATCTTTGCAGATCTGTGCTGCCAGCCCATGATACCCTCACCATAGTTGCCAACAATCCTTCAGTCCATCTATCTGCGTCTCTCAGCTGTGTGGAGTCCTGTCTTCTTGTGCAGGCTTCCACCCCATGTCCTGCACTGGTACCCTTTCCTGCATTGTGCATCTTTGTGCTTGCCTCGCCTGTGCCTGATCGGCATGGCACCACCATTCCTCTGTCCACCCATCATTGTAACTATCCTGCCACCTCTGCCTCCACTGGGGGACACCCACTGTCATTGTAGTACTTTACATTGCCAACACCCTGTGCTGTGGTACAGCTGCCCTCAACATGTTTGTCAACATTACTGGCAGCCACATGGGATGCAGGTCCAGCAGCTCCCAGCTCTCCCTCCTTCAGTCACCTGTTCATTGCCTTTCCTTGGTTCTCTATCCAGTGTTAGGGTTACATCTGTTTCTATGCCTCACAGGTCATGCATGTCAACCTGAAGCACCTTGCAGCCCTTAGGGCACACTAACCTAGGGCACCGTAACATTGTTAGGGCACCTTAACCTATGGTACCATATTCCAAGGTGCCTTCTAAGGTGCCTTAAGCAAGAGTGCCTAATAAGGCGCCTAACCTAAGGAGCCCTATAAGATGCCTTAAGCTAAGGCACCCTATAGCCCTTAGGGCGCCTTATATTAGGATGCCTTATAAGGCACATCAACTGATTGTGCCTTATAAGGCGCCTTAGCTTAGGGTGCCTTATAAGGCGCCTTAGCCTAGGGTGCCCTATAAGGTGCCTTATAAGGTGGCGTTAACGCACGGTAGATACAAGGCACGCTGTACCGCGCGTTAAGCACCTTGTAGCGCGCGTTACCTGACACGGCTTGCCTTAACGATGCGCCGCACACTCCTTTTATATGGGCATCCGTAACATTACCGGGGCACATAACGACAGTAACATTACCGCACTTTAGTAAACATACCCCTTTGTTTATAAGCTCGGAGCAAAGGAAGTATTCTTCAAATAATACCTCTGATACCATAAAGTGACCAACCATCCTGAATTATACAGGACAGTCCCATATTTTAAGGATTTGTCCCTGGAATCATATGGGTGTAGCCAGTAAGCTAAATAAACGGTTTTACCAGCTGGGGGGAGTCCGCGGGCTCCTGGAGGTGGTTGTGGTGGCTGCAGCAGAAGCTGAAGAAGCTGCGGCAGTCTTCTGGCCCATCCTGGGCCAATTAAGAGAGAGGCGAGCAGGAGACTGACAGTTGGGTGCAGCCGCGGCTTTTCTCAGCTGATCCCGACTGTCAGGGAAGCATGCCAGCAGTGATCAGTGCAGGCGTGGCTTTGTGTGGCTGCTCCGATCATGAGGAAGAGAGCCTGGGGACATCAGAGAGAGCTGCAGCTTTGCACGACTGTCCCTGATGTAGGCAGGAGGAGCCGGAGTTTCCCTGCCTGTTGTGGAGGAGGGTGGCAGCTGCTGCCGTTTTTCTGTCCGATGAGAAGGGGAGGATTGGGGGCAGAAAAAGGGCCATGGAGAGCCTATCTTTAGGAAGGGGGGTCCCGGAGGCAAGGGGGGCCAGAGAGGACCCGAATTTGAAGCACAGAGGGTTCCCAGACTCGGGCCAGGAAGGCCTGTGGGGTTTTTTTTAGGAGGGACTTCCCTGGAGTTGTTTGAGGCCACAATTGGCACCTGATCTCCCCTACGAGGCCACAGTAGCCCAAAATTAAATAAATAAAGGCAGAGGTCCTTAGAATTGTCCCGAAATTAATAAAAAGGGCTGGGGGCCCAGAAAATGGGACCAGAGGGTCCCGATTATGGATTGTGGGCCAATTGGCCACTTAAATGAAAAATCAGACCCTCAAAAAAAAGCCGATATCAATATGAACAAAATTAAGATTTAAAACTGTGCTCCCCATAAGGGGATGGAGCTAAGGAAACTCTGATTTTAGTTTTTGGCTAATTAGCCCTTATTTGAAAAAAATCAGGCTTTAATTCTCAGGCTGCAATTCTGAGCTAGAACTGAGCAGACCTTATGCTAATGAGGCTCTGATGCTAAAAAGGAACTTTTACTACTGTTTAAAAGTGCCAATTTTTAACGAGTTTAAAAAGTTAAAGTTAAAAATTTTTAATGCAAAATGCTTTGTTTTCCCCTGGAAGGGTAATTATTCCTTGAGCTTTAAAAAACAACTTAAAAGATTCAGTCTAGTAAAAATGGATAAGTCTTATAACTGAGGCTATAAAAAGGTATTTTAATAGGAAAAATAGTGTTGTAAAATTAAAAGTAGTTCCGTTCTCATAGGAAACTATTTAAAAAATGATCAGACAGTGTAGGGATCTCTCTTTAGAGCTTTTACAGTACTTTATTTTAGATGGGAAAAATAGGTTATGAGGTAGTGAGGTACCAAAATGATTATTTAACCTAAAAGTAGAAAATAACTTCATAGGGAAATTTATAGAAATCTGGTCTTATGGAGGAAAAATATTTTTGAAGAAAATTCTCTGGATTGATATTTTTTTAAAGGCTGGCAAGGGAGGACTATTTAAACTGTTGCGGTGGAAGAGTACTTGGGCTGCTGCAGTTGGGATCCTAGTTGCCAGGCAGAGAATGTGACAGTTGGGGAAAAGACAGAGAAAAGAAAGGTAGTGTTTATGTTGGCTAATAGACTGAGAGCTGCTGGAAGAGAACTAATGTGAATTAGATTGTTAATAATTCATTTTAGTGTCAGTTTTAGGAAATATAGTTATTGACATTTTAGAAAAATTGGCTGTCAAGCTGAGAAACATTTTATGGGAAGGGTATTCCTTAAAAGGAGACAATTCATAACCCTCATACTAGTGTGAAAGCTTAATCACCCTTGAATTGTGAACTAAGGATTATCTCTTTAAGGAGAAAATTTGATTGAAAGCTTTTCATAGCTGACAGAAAGATTTCATTTATTATATCCTCTCATAAAAAGGTGAGGAAGAAAAAAATATCTCCTCAATGTGAAGAGAAGCTGTCTGAATTAAAGGAACTGTCTAAAATAAAGGACAGATATAAAAAATAGAGACTGAGGAGTTTATTGGAGCTACTTGGGTTATACTCTGGAATATTTAAACCGAATTGTTGGGAAGCTTGACACCTTAAGGGATTCAATCAAGCAGCTGAATCTGAATCTTATTGTGGAGGGGTTTTGTTTTTTTTTAAGAAATCTGATTAGCTGTGCCTGCAGCTGTGACTTGATTATATGGCTGTGGAATGTGTGATAGTGAAGCTGATTGTGTGAGAGAGAAGTGTGCTTCAAGTAAGGGAAACCTACGTTAGGGATAATTGATTATTTATTTCACCTAGTTAGGGACAATAAAAGACAGAAATATAATTTTTTCTTTCTTTCCTCTTTCTTTACTAAGAAAGGTGAGTTTCCCCAACAGAAAATTAGACAGGATTTTGCTTTTAGTTTTTTTAGACAGGCAGTAGGTCCATCACTGATCACCAGAGGACTACAAAGACAAGCAGGAAAACGGAGGCCCCATATGGCGCGTCCCGCCGGGAGGGAGTCCAGTCGGCAGCAGTGGAGGCACGGCTGAGGATGGAGGCCCGTACAGGCACATCCTGGGCCGGCGGAGGATCAGCAGGAGGCGTGGAGACCGCATGGTAGCCTTTCTTCATCCCTCCACAGAGGGAACATCCATGGGAGGTATGTTTCTTGTTGCCACATTGAGGGCATTTCTTTGCATGGTGTTTTGGCATGGTCCAGCCAGAAAACGTAAACCAAAGAAAAAAACAAATGAGAGCAGAGCAGGGTCCGTCTTGCTGGCAAGGCGGAAGAACGAAAACTGGCCGGACCAGGGGGCGGACCGGTAGGATGGGCTACCTAAGGTGGGCCCAGGGGGGCTCACCTTTCGGAGCTCTAGAGAGAGCACTTCCGTACACTCGGCTCCGCCCGGAGGACGTCACCAAGTGTGGCTGACGCAATCCTGCTGGTCCATGGAGAACTACATGAACTATATCCAAAGGATCCAGGATACTGAGAAGAATCCCTGAAGCTGAAGAAGTTTTTCCACATGGCCGCAACAAATTTGATTGAACTTTTAAAGGTATCACTATATCACAACTGCAAATACACAACAGAAACATCTTTGAGCTCAAATACTTAAATTAAACACATGAGAAACAATTTGAAAGCTCTTACCTGTTAAAAAGGTGAGCAAGAAAAGAAATTCTGTCAAATAAAAATAGAAATTCATCAGAATAAAATTATTCTAAAGGTTCTGAAGAGAAAAAGAGAGAGTATTTGAATATAACTTACCTTGATATTTAGTTAAGATACCTGAAAGAAAAGTGAAATGAATTAAAAGGAATTTTAACATTTTGTAGTAATTTTGCAAATAGAGAGAAACAAAGAAGCTAGTACACGTACTAGCGGTCAAACAAGTCTTTATTGACTGACCTCCGACGCATTTCGGCCACTAGGGCCTTCTTCAGGAGGAACAAACCTCAAAATAACATTAAAAACATAAATTAGTAAGTAAATAAATAATAAACCATGCATCAAACTAAAAAACCTCTATATTAAAAAATACACATTAATAACCATATAAATATCAATATCATAAACATAAACAAAAACCAAATAATTATAAAATGATATGATTAAAACAAAGTAATAATATATTCAAAATATATAGGGGTATGCTTACTAAACTCCGGTAATGTTATCCGCGTTAAGTTCCCCAGTAGTGTTACAGATGCCCATATAAAGGCGTGGGCGTTGCATCGTTATGGCAAGCCGTGTCAGCTAACACGCGTTACAAGGCGCCTTAGACTAACGCACGTTACAAGGCGCCTTATAAGGCACCTTACTAATAAGGCACATTACAAGGCGCCCTATAAGGTGCCCTACAAGGTGCCTTGTTAGGTGCCTTATAAGGAGCCTTGTTAGGTGCCTTGTAATGTGCCTTATAAGGTGCCTTGTTAGGTGACTTATAAGGTACCTTGTAATGTGCCTTATAAGGTTCCTTGTTAGGTGCCTTATAAGGTGCCTTATAAAGTGCCTTGTAATGTGCCTTATAAGGTACCTTGTTAGGTGCCTTATAAGGTGCCTTATAAAGTGCCTTGTTAGATGCCTTATAAGGTGCCTTGTAAGGTGCCTTATAATGTGCCTTATAAAGTGCCCTCTAAGTTGCCTTGTTAGGTGCCTTATAAAGTACCTTATAAGGCGCTTTGTAAAACGCCCTATAAGGATCCTTAGGCTAAGCGCCGTATTAGGCACCCCTGGACAAGGCACCTTAGAAGGCACCCTGGGTTATGGAACCATAGGTTAAGTTGGCCTAACAAGGTTACGGTGCCCTAGGTTAGTGTGCCCTAAGGGCTGCAAGGTGCTTCAGGATGACATGCATGACCTGTGAGGCATAGAAAGAGAAGTAGCCCTAACACTAGATAGAGCACCGAGAAAAGGCAATGAACAGGTGAATGAAGGAGGGAGAGCTGGGAGCTGCTGGACCTGCCATATCTGTGGGCATCCTATGTGGCTGCCAGCAATGTTCCCTCTAATTTTCTGTAGGCTGTGTGCGCATAAAATATCAGCTGTGTGCAGCTTTTGAAGGAAGGTTAAATTTTTGTGCGCCACATAACGACACTCGGAGTTATATACTTTAAAATTTGACTACACGTCAGAATACAGTATGTACACCACATTGATTTTAATCAAATTAAATGAAAATAGACGATTACTAAATGAAGCGGGAAATTTCTAGTAATTACAATCATAACTTTTAAATTTTAAGACGTCAGTGTTGTTTTCTATCAGAATCAGAGCCGTAATTTTTGTGTGTTCTGTTGTAAAGTATGTGCGCTCGCTCGGCAAGGTGTGTGCGCGCGCACACGCGCACAGCTTAGAGGGAACAGTGGCTGCCAGTACTGTAGACATACATGTTGGGGGCAACTGTACCACAGCACAGGGTGTTGGCAATGTAAAGTACTGGAAAGACAGTGGGTGGCAGATGATGGGAATACGTGTACCCCAGTGGAGGCGGAGGTGGCAGGATAGTTACAATGATGGGTGGACAGAGGAGTGGTGGTGCCATGCATGTCATTTAGTTATATGATGTTACATGTAAAACAAACTCTGCTTTGTCGATTGTTGTTTATTGTGAACCGCAACTGATGTATGGAAGATGCGGTATAGAAGTGATTGTTAAATAAAATAAATAAATAAATGCAGATCAAGCACAGGCGAGGCAAGCACAAAGAGGTGCAATGCAGGAAAGGGTGGCAGTGCATGACATGGGGTGACAGCCTGCACAGGCAGACAGGACTCTACACAGCTGACAGACACAGATAGACGGACCGAAGGAATGTTGGCAACTGTGGTGAGGGTATTATGGGCTGGCAGCACAGATCTGCAAAAATATGACTGTTACAAACATGCAAACTATTTGAGTAGGACAGGCATGAAAGGAGGGAACAAGGAGGAATTAAACCCATGAACACTGCCGAGAAAGGCATTGTACTAACCATTAGGCTATACCTCCATGGCATATCTCACAGCAATGGCTGGGTACAGAAGGACTGCGGGTCACCGCACAAACTGCTCTGAGTGCCAGGATAGGGTAACCCCACCAGTACCACTGATGTAATGCACATGCTTAATAGCTGTCTACGGCTAATTACCAAATGGGGTCTGCATCTCTCCGGTACCTCAGCTTGGAAAGACGAACTGACAGGGCGTGGTACTGGCACAGAGTAGCTACAGACCATGTCATTGTCCAGGTTCTGTGTTCACCCTGATGGATAGGATGGGCGCCCAACACTAGGTCCGCAGTACATGTGTTGCTAGAGATACGTACTGCTGTACATCCTGTCACCACCAGGTGGGCAGGCTGCCGCCTAGGGGTAGCAGGTCTGGTTCTGATGGTGGTTAATGTATATAAAGTAGTTGTAGACACGAATGATAAGGTAAATCAGGATTTATTTCCCCTCCCGGGGTCGGATTCTCCAGATGTATAACACAGCAAACTTAGGACATTTAAACCATACTTCCTGGCATAATACAAAGAAAACAGAAAAGCTTCTTCTTGCTTCTTAAAGTAAAGGATAAGCGAAAAGCATATGAAAACTCAGCACACAGCTCCTCTATGTACAAACAGGCATTCTTCACTTATAGTGTTAGCTTCCAGCACTATACAGCCTCTGTTCAACAAAAAGAGGTTATTCTATCAGAGAATGTTAATGTACAGTCCATTGGGTCTCCAAATGAACATTCACTGAGACTATCAGTGATCATGGGTTCATGCAGGTTCTCAGAAAGACCTGAGTTTTCGTTGCTACAAAATGTCTGTAAGTTACCTTGCAACGGTTCCTCACGGAGCCTATCTGGCCAGCTCCCTATAGGGCTGGAATAGCTGCTGCCGTGCTTCTCTGTGTCTGGGAGAGAAGGAAGCCACCATTCAGGGTTTCTAGAATCCAAGTGCTTATAGGAGTTTCTACCTTTAGAATACTTGTTGGCTCTAGCTTCAGGCTTTGGCACAGAGTAAAAATATTCCTCTTTCGTATCAGCACAAGGTTTAGCTTTGCGTGCCTTTCTTTGAGGCTTAGGAACTTCTAAGACCTCTTCCTCTGTCATGCAAATATCTTCAATGAAACACCTCTCTCTTTCAGGAACTTTTAACTGCTCTCTCTTCAGCTCTCCAGATAAATCCCTCGGCTGGGTGTTACAGCCCTGCCCCCACCTAGGATTTCTCACACGAGGCTTCTCAGTATTAACCCTGTAGGTATTTCTACTGTCAGTATACTCTCTTAGCTCTCTGCCAGAATCACTCTCAAGATTACAGCTTTCAGATACATACTGTTTGGTTTTCTTAGGCTTCCATTCACTCCAGCGGGAACGTTGCCTCTGAGTTTCAAACGGCTTTACTTCAGCAGAACACTCACAGCTGTTCTCTGACCTCACTGCTCCTAGCTGCTTTCTCCTAAGGTATCCTGGGTAGCTTCGGGGTTGAACTCTTCCTGGTTCCTGAACTCTTCCTGGTTCTGAATCTGAATCACCTCCTGGGTCAGACTCTGAAGCTGAAACTCCTCCTGGGTAAGAAAATAACGCTGAATCTCCTCCAGGGTAAGAACCTTGAGCTGGAACTCCTCCAGGGTAAGAACCTACCCCTGAATCTCCTCCCAAATCTAACTCTGTATTTCCTGCATGACTCTTATAATAGCTAATAGCCCTCCCTCTATCCAGGTGCCAGCTATTAGGAACTGAGGAATGCTTTTCAGCTGGGCGTGTTTTCAAACCCCGTGGCTGGGTTTGTTTATATTGCCCCTGACAACTACTGCTCACATGGCCTGCCTGCCTGTCAGCTTCTAGGCTAGAATTCAATGAATCCTGTGTTTTTAGGGCAGAGAATGAATCTTCCTCATCACAATCCTCATCACTACCAGTGTGTGACAGGTGTTCCTTGCAGTGCATCCAAAGGTAATTTGGTGTCCTTCTGTATTCCGAAGTCATATGTGGCCCTCTGGGACCAGACACCACCCAGATTAGTGCGTACTGTGACGGCGCAGGCCAGAAAGAGCATAAGAGAGAGGAGAGAAATCAAAGGATTTTCTCAGTAAAACACAGAGAAACCAGAAGTTCAGGGGTTAAAACTTCTGAATCTGAAAAAAACTCCACACAGAAAGCTGGTAGGGAAGGGATACGCCCTAGTTCCCTAGTAACCAAGCCCGTGCACGAGGGAGTGCAAGGGGTGGAGTAAGCAGGCAGTGAGAGAAACTGCAGGTATAAACACTGGAACTTTAGTTCAGGAAGGGGAGCGAGTTCCAGTTCAGAGAGTCACAGGAGACAGAGAGGAAGTCTCAGAGAAGTGCTCCGAGAGGAAACCAGGAAGGAAGCTGGAGAGAAGCCAGAGAGGTCAGGAGCGTGTGGAAATACCTGGAGAGCCCAGCAGAGAGGTCCTCAAACTGCCCAGCCTAGGAGTGCCCGAGAGGGAGGTGCTCAGGGAGCAGAACGGAGAGACACTGCAGGGAAAAGCAACCTTAAGGGAAGGTGCTTTAGGAGACCAGCTTCCACTGATGCTGAAACCTCTACTGACAGGGAAAAGAGGGATAGAAGTTCCAGCCCTGAAGCCAGCACTAAGGTAATTGGGTCAGAGTATTCTAGGAGGGGAAGAAACTCTGAGAGCCCAGGGAGATTACCAAAGAAAGGCATTCCAAGAGGGAGAGAAGCCTTACCTGAGTTTCCCAGCAGAAAGGCAAAACCAGTCAAGGGTTTTTCCACAGACCATGGGAGTAATCCACAACGTTTCTTAGGAGATTTTACAGAGATTGAGCCAACAGCTGCAAGGACAGCCAGGTGCTTACCTCGACAAAATAAGGGGAACGTGGATGAGACCTTTAAAGATTTTAGAGAGACTGAGCCAACAGCTGCAAGGACAGCCCAGTGCTTATCTCCACAAAATAAGGTGAGCATGGATAAGACTTTTAACTACTCTAAGAGTAAGGATTTGAATGAGAGGAAAAGCCTTACCCAGAGAAAGAGAGATTCTGCTTTAAAGAGGGTTCTCAGATTGTTAGACCGTTTGCAGCCAGAGACAGCTGGTTTTAATCATGAGGCTGTTCTAACAGATTCTGAACCTGAAAGCATGGACTTTGAGAGTGCTATAAACCCAGTGCTTAGTTCAGAGACAGAGATGGAATGTTTGCCTGTTTCATTATAGTAACGGAGAAGGTTTCTGAAAGCATTAAACTAGCAGCCGTGTTCAAGTGGCTGAGCTGAGAAGCCTATGCAAATTAGGTTGGCTAGAGAGCCTGAAGAAGCTTAACCCTTTAGGTGAAGGGCTGCACACAGAGTGTATTGAGTCTGCTAGAAGGGCAGATAGAGAAACCTGGTTTGGGAAAGAAAGGAAACCATTTGCAGAGGAAGTTTGGCAGTGCTGTCTTGCTGAAGAGATTGCAAATGTTTTAAACCCTTTTTGGAAAGGAGGTTTTATTTCCAACCTTGTTTCAACTGTATGAAGGAATACTTTGTTTGAGTTCACTACAAGCTGCATTTTTGTTACCAGTTTTCTGGAAAGTTCCCGCCTTTGTGTTTGGATATTTGGGACTGTGTATAAGGATTCCCTTTGGCCTTGTGAAGAAATAAATACTGCGTGCCTATATTACTACTCGGCTGAAGTTATTTTGCCATACCACAACTACACCCATAGGCACTCTCATGAATAAAAGACTCTCACCACTTCATACACCTAGGCAACCGCCTAGGGCGACGAAGTCGTGACAGTACCCAGTGTTAGGGTCTGGCTGACATGGGCACCTGTTATCAGAGCAGAGGGGTTTCTAGATTTGCATGAGGTTTATGTAGTAGTGCCTCTACAGGTCAAAGTGGTATACACTAAATACCCCAAAGGGCCCACAATCACCCCTTTTTGTAGGTAAGGGACAGATGCTTGAGCCCCAGTGAAGCAACCTCCATCCTGCTGGTATAAGACAGCCCTCCAGGGTTGGTGGGCGAGAGCCATACCTGCAACTGGGGCAGTGGCAGACTAGCAGTAATGCTGGGACTAGGTCTGGAAAACCTCAACTGCCTCACACCACGTTCAGACATTCACCAGCAGACAAAAAAGTAATATCGTTCAAATTCACCGGGACTCTACACAGCTGTATTAAGGTTCACACCTGTTCACAGCAATCGTGTTGTATCACATCAATGACCTCAAGAAAAACAGTTGTAAGAAGAAACTCCAGTCCTTATAAAATAGTAATGAAAAAGAAAGAAATAGTATAAATACTCAGCTTCAAAATTGTATTTATTACTATTTCTTTCTTTTTCATTACTATTTTATAAGAACTGGAGTTTCTTCTTACAACTGTTTTTCTTGAGGTCATTGATGTGATACAACACGATTGCTGTGAACAGGTGTGAACCTTAATACAGCGGTGTTCTTTTCTACTGAGACCTCTTTTGTTGTTCTTGACCCTTACAACGGTGAATTTGAACGATATTACTTTTTTGATTGGATTATTGCTGAATCGTTCTTGAGTATAGTGACCAATTGACTTTTTTGTGGATTCACCAGCAGACGGCATAGTCAGACTGAAGCTGCAGCACCCTACAAGGTGTTCCAGCCATGCACAGACTAACTGCAGACAGTCCACTAACCAGTCCAAAGTGCATGCTCACAGAGGACCTATGTGTACCAAGCAGGTAGTTCAATGATTGGGCCCCCAGCAATGAGAACACACAAGTATCAAAGGAAGCAGATAGTGTAGAGTGCTATTTGGGAACCTAGACATGCCATGGTCACTGCTCGGTCAGAGTGAGAGTGTCCTCCCAGCATGTGGCCACCCTGTCCATGCAGGCAGTGGTCGGGAACTACAGTGTTCCAGCCATTGCCCCACACCCTGTGAAGATGCATCCTGGCCAATCTGCCCTGTCCGGGCCATACCCACAATACCTTGCTCCTCATTATGCACATATTCAGGCTAACGCTGGTAACAGTGGGACATTGTGGGCCCAGTGAGGTGTGGGCAGCCACAAAACAATGGATAGACATACACACACACACACTCCTATTGCAGCATTGTGCAAAGATAGGGGTGGTTGGCAACCCTGCCCGCCACACTGGTCCTGATCACAGTGCCGACCTTGATAAACTGTGCAGGAGGTAGTAGTAGTGCTCTGGTGATAACTGCAGCTCCGTGCTGGGGCCAACAGCCTGACTCTCCATGCAGCTTTGGATTGTGGCGCCTGTGTGAGTGGGTGTTTGTACCCCTGTTCGCCTCTGCTTTGGGCTTTGCACATGTTGCTGTTGTATCTGCATTGTAGGGTAAAATATAGGGACATGCTCTGCAGGATCCACAGCTGGGACTTGAACCTGTGACTCTCTGCTTCTGGATACACTGGGTGTGTTTACTGCACCACACTGTTGCTCCAGATGCACAGTAGTCCCTGGAGCTACCTGTACTTTTCCTCAGCCAGACCTTTTTTTTTTTTTTTTTTTAAATATCTTTATTAAGTCACACAGTAAAATACAAAACTCTACAAACAGTCTCGTTTTTCCATAAGTCAGCATACCAATCAAACAGGCCTCGGGCAGGGCTGTGTCTTGTCCGCTGCCCGGGGATTAGCAAAGGTACAAACAAATGTATTTTATCCCCCAACTTCCTAACAGTAACCCCCCCATCCCCCCCCACCCCCCCCTCCCACTACCACAGGGGACACATATCGCACTATGCAGCAAAGGCCCTCAGGGAGCTCTTCAACACCTTACCCTAAGCTCAAAACCGCACTGCGAGATTTTGGTCGCAATGTTTGGATATAGGGCATCCACACCAAAAGAAAGGAGGCCCAGCTCCGGGGGTGACGCTGCGCGCTCCTCCGCTCCAATAGCATAAACTGGTGAAGCCCATTGCGCCACTCCCAGAAAGAAGGGGCCGCCGGCTCCAACCACCGCCTCAGCACTGAAGCCTTCCCCACCAGACATGCCTTCCTTATTAATAGTTGCTGCCATCGGCCCTTCGGGTGGCGTGGTCCCAGCTGATCCAAGGTCACCAATTGCCCCGTCCAACTAACCGGCTGCTGCAGAATAACCCCCAAATAATGAGCAATCCGAGCCCAGTAACGACGGATATAGGGACAGCCCCACCACATATGGCCCAAATCTGCTAGCGGGCAGGGGCATTTCGGGCATCCACCGTATATCGCAAGATGACTACGCAGTGCACGCCTCGGGGAAAAGTGGGCACGCAAGATGCATTTAAATTGAATCTCCCGCCAATAGGCTCCTTCCACCAGTCGGGCAATGCGACCCAGCGTGGCACGAACCGAGCCCGGAGCCACCTCACACCCCAACTCCCGCGCCCAAGAAACTTCTTCTGTGGAATAATCCGGCGGTGGCACCAAGGGCATCAGGGCTTTTTTGAACATTGCTATAGTAGGCGGAGTCTCAGTCCCAAGGGCAAAGAATTCTAAGATCCGCACGGAGTGGTCTTCCAACAATTCTCGCCCCGTTATTGATCTCACATAGTGGGAGAGCTGCAAATATGGGAACAAAGACACTCCGGGGGGCAGGCCATATTCGCAACACAACGCGTCCAAGGGTTTACACTGTCCCTCCAAGTCAATTACGTGCCCCAATAACCTTATCCCCACCTGTGCCCACCGGCGAAAGGACGCCGACTCCGATCCTGGAAGAAATTGGGCATTACCCTGCAACGGCAGCCAACTCGAAACCGCTGGCGAACAGCCCCACGCCTTATTCAACCATTGCCAGGTGCGCCTCGCGGCATTAACCAGCACGCTGTGGGTCACTCGAGCCGGCAGAATCGCGCGCTGCAGGTGTAAAACCGCCAGTAAAGAATGCGGCACCACCAAAGCCTCCTCTAGTGCCCTAGGGGTGTACACCTCGGTACTACCCAACCAGTCCCCCAAGTGCCGAGCCTGGCAAGCCAGGGCATAAGTCCAGAGATCTGGTACACCCATTCCCCCACTACTCCAGCCCCCTCTCAGGCGGTTCATCGGTATACGCGCTCTGACCCCCCGCCACAGAAACCCGCGAAATTCACGTTCGATGCGCAAAAGGTCACGTCGTAACAGCCAGACTGGCAGGGTCTGCAGCCAGTATAAGACCCGCGGCAAGACCACCATCCCCAAGGCGGCCGCTCTGCCTGGCAAGGATAGTGGGAGAGGGGACCATGCCTGGAGCTGTGAGCGAACCCGGGTCAAAACGCGTTCAAGGTTCCGCTTATACAAGATCGTCATGTCTCTAGTAAGCTCAATCCCCAAGTACACAAAGGAATCCCCGGACCAGCGCAATGGGAAGCCCCCTCCCCAGTTCCCCTGAAGCCGGCCCCCAACGTCCAAGGCCTCCGATTTCTCTCGGTTGATTTGCAGTCCCGCAAATTCCCCATAACGTGAAAATTCAGCCAGCAAACACGACAGTGACAGTTGAGGGTCACGCAGGTGGACAAGAATGTCATCCGCAAAGGCCGCAATTTTGAACCCGCAGGGCCCAATAGACACACCTCGGATGTCATCAGATTCCGCTATACTCCGCAGCAACGGGTCAAGCGTCAACACAAACAGCAATGGAGAGAGCGGGCAACCCTGGCGTGTCCCTCTCTCAAGGTTAAAGGTATCCGATAGTACCCCATTGCAGAGAATGCTAGCCGTTGGGTTGGTATACAATAACTCCACCATCCGGAGGAAGGAGTCGCCCAGGCCGTACCGGGGCAAAAGGAACCTCATGTAGTCCCAATTAACCCGGTCGAATGCCTTCTCCCCATCAAAACTAATCAACAACGATGGTTCAGCACACGCACGCACCCATTCCATAGAGGCCAAAATTCTCCGCAGATTCCGCACGGCATAGCGTCCTCGGACAAAACCCACCTGCGACTCATGGAGTAGGCCGCCTAACACAGAGGCCAGCCGCTCGGCCTGCACCTTTGCCAAGACCTTCATGTCAAAGTTGAGCAGCGAGATAGGTCTGTAAGAAGTTGCCCGCAGGGGGTCCCTGCCTGGTTTGGGTATCAGAGTAATAAAGGCATGATTAGCCCCCCATCCAAAACTCCCCTGCTCCACCCTCCGTCGGTATACCGCAGTCAACACAGGGGTGACTCGTTCCACTAAAAGCTTGTAGAACTCCGCGCCATACCCATCGGGGCCCGGTGATTTATAACAACTGGCTCCCAGGATCACCTTGCGGATCTCCTCCTCTGTTACCGGTGCATCCAAAGCCGACTGCTGCGCCACCGTCAACCGAGGCAATCGCAACCCCTGGAGATAACCCTCCATTAATGTAGTGGAGCTGGTAGATCCCTTATAAAGCCGCTGAAAAAAGGAGCGAAATACTTGAGCTATAGCCTGGCTATGTCTGTGCAAATGACCTTGCTCATCACGCAATGCTACGATAGAGCGAGATCCTCTACTGCCCCGAAGGCACCGCGCTAAGAGTTTACCTGGCTTATTCCCAAAACGGTGGAGCTGATATTTATAATACGTCAAGGACTTCTTGGCCCTTTGATGGAGCAGCTCGTTAAGAGACATCTGCAGCTCCCAGTATAGCCGTTTATTCGCCACTGTAGGAGCCCCCGCATAGCGGCGTCGGGCTTTAACCACCTGTTTTTCTAGCTGGACTATACGGGCCGCAATTGACTTACGTTTTCGTGCTCCGTAGGTAATGATGTCACCGCGGAGAACCACCTTCGCGGTTTCCCACAGTAGCTCCGGTTCCTCTCTATGCCGTTCATGGACGTCCTCCTCAGCCAGACCTTTTATGTTGCACTGCACACCAATTACTGGTACAGGGCATGGCCTAGGTCCACTGAAGGCAGGTGCCACTGCCCCCTCCAGCACAGGCACACACCCCCCTGCCATGCTGACATGACCATATGCTGTCGATGCTGGTAGTGCGAAGTCCCAGGCCATCCACTGTGTGGGTAGGCGGTCGCCTAGGGAGCGGGGTCTGGGGTGGGGAGGCATACATGGGCATCCTCACATCCACATCCCCCCATCACCGCCTACCAATATTATGTCCCTTCCACTTGGGGGAGGGTTGGCTTGGGGGATGTCAGGTCAGTGCCCTGGCAAATGTTAGCTAGGGTGACCAGGTAGATGTAGGTGGATTGTGTTTGGCCTTTGTCAGCTGCTGCCTTGCTGATGTCCGGTTTCTATGTTCCTATGTGCCACCTAGGCGACTGCCTAGTCCACCCTGTGCCCCAGCTGCCCCACTACATGTCCCACCTGCAGCCCCCTATGCCCCATTTGTACCATCACCATAGTGGCCTTTCATACTTGGGCACTATGCTGTTGCTATAAAATGGAGCACTATTATCACTTTTCTTGGGCTCCCTGCATATGTTGTACATTGCTGACGCTGAAATGGTTTCACCTCCTACAAATGTGCATCGAACGACAGGTTTTCAGTCCCAGTAATGTTCGGCCCTTCATTTCCCCGCGTTAGTGTAAAAGGAGCCTCTCCCCGCCCACTCCCTACCCATTGACCCCTTCTCTCCGCCCTCTCTCCACCCTCTGTAGGACTTACTGCGGCCGGTGACATTAACGCGCATTAAGTAACGTTAACGCACGTTAACATTACTTAACGCGCATTAACATAGCCGCTGCTACATTACCGCAGTTTAGTAAATATACCCCATAATCAAGCTAATGTTCATATCGCTGACAAACGATATGGCAATAAAATAAGACTTCCATGTGTAAAGACAGCACATCAAAAAACATTAAAACAGACAAGAGTAAATACTGTTAAAGGACTATACTATTAACGAACTGTGATGAGGAGAAACTGGACAGGGAACCGTGGTAACTACATATGCCATATTAAAAAATGTCTTCCCTAGGCATGGCAAAGTTTAAAATTAGAGGAAGAACTAGTAAATACCTGTATCTTATGACTGCTTGTAAAGTTGGAAGAAAGAAAACTTCTTAAATTAAACCACCAAAATTACTGCGTCGTCTAAAGAAACACAATATGTAAAATAAGTGAAATAAAAATGCCCGGAAACATCTAAACATAAAAGGGAACGGAGACCTTACCTCGCAGATGGCAGAACAAACTCACTGTGTTAAGAATAGAGGAACATATGTGTGCACTGTCAGACTTTTAAAAATGCAAAGCCTTATTCCCTCCAAAAAAGGAGGACAAAGGTCAGCTTTTGGAAAAGTAAAACCTGCCATACAATCAAAGGCAGAAAAGAAAAAAATTAAATAATCATCAAAATATATCACTATTGAAAATGAACATGCAAATCGCTATGTGAAAACCTGAACAAACTGTGAGAAACATCATTGTTAATTGCCATTGTCCACACCAGCCATAGTATGTTGCATCAAAGGCTAAATAGAAAATCACACAAAGTATAAAGTATGCGATTTGGGGCATCCAATCAATCTGCAAAATTATATCAACTGTGGAATAAAAGGAAAAACAAAGAAAGAAAGAAAAAATAATAATAACATCATTATGCAACTGGAGTTGTGTCTAAAAAGCTTTTTGTGTAAATAAATTATAGTAGATAAACGCAAATCCATGTTCATTTTCAATAGCGATATATTCTGATGATTATTTAATTTTTTCTTTTCTGCCTTTGATTGGATGGTTTGTTTTAATTTTCCAAAAGCTGACCCTTGCCCTCCTTTTTTGTAGCGAATCAGACTCGTCGTTTTTAAAAGTCTGGCAGTGCGCACATATGTTCCTCCATTCTTAATACAGTGAGCTTGTTCTGCCATCTGCAAGGTAAGGTCTCCGTTCCCTTTTATGTTTAGATGTTTTCGGGCATTTCTATTTCACTTATTTTACATATTGTGTTTCTTTAAATGGCACAGTAATTTTGGTAGTTTAATTTGAGAAATTTGTTTTCTTCTGAGTTTACAAGCAGTCATAAGATACAGGTATTTACCAGCTCTCCCTCCAATTTTAAACTTTGCCATGCCTAGGGAAAGCGTTTTTTTAATATGGCATATGAAGTTACCACAGTCCCCTGTCCCGTTCCTCCTCATCTCAATTCGTTGACAGTATAGTCCTTTAACAATATTCACTCTTGTCTGTTTTAATGTTTTTTGATGTGCTGTCATTACACATGAAGTCTTCTTTTATTGTGATATCATTTGTCAGTCATATGATCATTAGCTTGGTTATATATTTTGAATATATTATTACTTTGTTTTAAACATACAATTTTATAATTATTTGTTTTTTGTTTATGTTTTTTATATCAATATTTATATGGTTATTAATATGTATTTTTTAATATAGATGCTTATTATTTTGATGCATGGTTTATTTTTATTTACTTAATTATTAATGTTTTTAATGTTATTTTGAGGTTTGTTCTCCCTGAAGAAGGCCCTAGTGGCCAAAACGCGTCAGGGGTCAATAAAGACTTGTTTGACCGTAGACGACAACTTGCGGTTTGAAGACACTTACAGTACTGACTCTATACCATATTTGGACATTCTTATAAAAAAGAGTGACACTGGTTTCATTACAGACCTTTTCCTGAAACCAACAGACAGGAACAACCTGCTTTGGTTTGATAGTTTCCACAACAATTCTCTGAAAAATAATTTACCAGTTAGTCATTTCCTTAGACTTCGTCATCTCTGTACAACTGTACCTGATTTTGAACGAAATGCAAGGATCATGACTGATCATTTCAAAGCCAGAGGCATCCATTTGATTGTATTGATAAGGCGTATTTGAGAGCTAAAACTACTGATAGAACCTCTCTACTGGAATCTAAAACACCCACTATTGATAATTACGATGATTATTACCTGCTTACTATAGGACATATTTATTCTCACTATATTTAGCATATTTACTCTTTAATTTAATTAACCTCTTATCCACGGCATTAATAATTAACCAAAATATCCATGTATATAGTTACCATGTATATAGTTATTTATATATAATTACCATGTTTTACCAAGTTTATTTACCTTGTTCATTGTAAAAAACCAATGCTGTTTGTACAATTGTGTTTATATTTGTTCATGTATAAACCGCACTGATTTAAGAGCGCGGTATATAAGAAAAATAAATAAATAAATAAATAAACCGCTTGGTTTGCGTCCTTACCTTTTCTCATTTATCAAAAGATATTGTTAAGATTTTAAAACAAGAGTGGCATCTTCTCTCCTCTCTCCGTGTTTTCCAATCTAAGCATCTTACTGTTGCTTATAAATGTAACCAGAACTTAGCTAATGTCTTGGTACCTTCAGCTCTATCCATACCTAGAGTTGTTCCTAAAGCAAAAGGGCACTTCAGATGTGGTAGATGCTTGATGTGCCCTAATTCACTAGTTACAAAAGGATCTTTTTCGCATTCAGGTAAAACATTTTTTCTTAATCATTTTTCCAATTGTGAGACACCGAATGTGATCTATATTATACAGTGTCCTTGTAACATTTTGTACATAGGAAAAACGAAGCGCCCTGTTAAAAAACGTATCATTGAGCACAAGAGTTGTTTGCTACGACATATACCAGACAAGCCTCTGGTTTCTCATTGGGATGAAAAAAAATGTTTGATTTCCGACTTGAAGTTCCTTGCCATAAAAGCTGTAGAACCCCACCAGTGAGGTAGCGACTTAGATAAAGTCCTCTTGAGACTAGAACAAAGGTTTATATATGAGATGAACACCATCGCTCTGTGTGGTCTTAACCAGGACATCATTTTATCAGTCTTTTTTTAGAATTGAATCCATGCCACTCCTTTTTCTGTTTTGCTGCACTTTTTATATTCTGGCTTTTGATAATATGGTTTTTACACTTTGTTTTACATGCATTAGGTTTCAGGTTTATTTATTTCTTTTTAACCCCCTCATTTATTAATTCTTTATACAGTTTTTATTAGTACTCTTTGTTTCTTCTTATGAATGTAATTATGAACATAAGAACATAAGATATGCCATACTGGGTCAGACCAAGGTCCATCAAGCCCAGTATCCTGTTTCCAACAGTGGCCAATCTAGGTCATATGTACGTAGCAGTTTCCCCAAGGGACACAAGTTCCACAATGCTTGTATTGGTTCAAGCATTGATATCCTGGGTCCCTTCTTAATAATGGTTTATGGACCTTTCCTCCAGGAACTTGTCCAAACCTTTTTTAAACCCAGCTACACTAACAACCTTTACTACATCCTCTGGTAACAAATTCCAGAGTTTGATTACACGTTGAGTGAAAAAATATTTTCTTTTGTTAGTCTTAAATAGTTTACCCTGTAGCTTCATTGCATGTCCCCTAGTCTTTCTATATTCTGATAAGGTAAACAATCGATCTACGTTTACCCGTTCCACTCCGTTCATTAATTTATAGACTTCTATCATATCTCCCCTCAGCCATCTCTTTTCCAGGTTAAAGAGCCCTAACCTTTTTAGCCTTTCTTCATAGGAGTATCTTTCCATCTCCTTTACCATTTTGGTGGCTCTTCTCTGAACCTTTTCTAAAATCGCTATATCCTTTTTAAGATACGGCGACCAGAATTGCACACAATATTCAAGGTGCGGTCTCACCATGGAACGATATAGAGGCATTATAATATCTTTTGTTTTATTTTCCATTCCTTTCCTTATCCTACCTAGCATTCTATTTGCTCTCTTGGCTGCTGCTGCACACTGGGCCGAGGGTTTTAACATGGTATCCACAATGATGCCTAAATCTTTTTCCTGGGTGGTGGTTCCTAATGTGGAACCTTGCATCTTGTAACCATAGTTTGGGTTGTTCTTCCCTAGGTGCATAACCTTGCACTTGTCCACATTAAATTTCATCTGCCATTTTGATGCCCAGTCTTCCAATTTATCAATATCCTCTTGCAAATTTCCACAATCCTCTTGGGTTTTAACAACTTTAAATAGTTTTGTGTCATCTGCAAATTTGATAACCTCACTCGTTATTCCACTTTCCAGGTCATTTATGAATATGTCAAAAAGCAGCGGACCCAGCACAGATCCCTGGGGTACACCACTATTCACCTTTCTCCATTGGGAAAATTGGCCATTTAGCCCTACCCTCTGCTTTCTATCTTTTAACCAGTTCCTCATCCACAGTAGTACACTGCCTCCTATCCCATGACTCTTTAGTTTTGCCAAAAGTCTCTCATGAGGGACCTTGTCAAAGGCTTTCTGAAAGTCCAGATACACAATATCAACCGACTCACCTTTGTCCACCTGATTATTCACTCCTTCAAAAAACATAACAGATTAGTAAGACAAGATCTTCCTTGTCTAAAGCCATGTTGGCTGTCTCCCATTAGGTCATGACTATCTACATGCTGAGTAATTTTATTCTTTATGATGGTTTCTACCATTTTTCCTGGTACTGATGTCAGATTCACCGGTCTGTAGTTTCCCGGATCACCCCGGAACCCTTTTTAAAAATTGGCGTTACATTGGCGATCCTCCAATCTTCAAGTATTAGAGATGATTTTAATGATAGTTCACAGATTACTAATAGCAGGTCTGCTATCTCATATTTCAGTTCTTTCAACACCCTTGGATGTATACCATACGGCCCAGGTGATTTGCTACTCTTCAGTTTATCTAATAGTTGTAATACATCTTCCTGATGTATCGACATTTCCTTCAATTCTTCCGCACCTTTAAATACCACTTCAGGCATGGGTAACATCCCTACATCTTCCTCAGTAAAGACTGAAGCAAAGAATTCATTCAGTCTCTCCGCTATCGCCTTGTCGCCTCTTAGTGCTCCTTTAACCCCTTTATCATCTAATGGACCAACTGACTCTCTCACAGGTTTTTTGCTACGAATGTACTTGAAAAGGTCTTTACTTCGCGTTTTTGCTTCCGCAGCAAGCTTCTTCTCAAATTCTCCCTTTGTCTACCTTATTAATGCCTTGCATTTGACTTGCCAGTGCTTGTGCTGTTTCCAGGTTTCGTCGTTTGGCTCTTTTTTCCATTTCCTGAAAGATGCTTTTTTGGCAACAACAGCCTCTCTGACCTCACCTTTAAACCATGTTGGCAGTTTTTTGGACTTCCTTCCACTTTTCTTAAAGCATGGAATACAGCTGGTCCGGGCTTCCAAGATAGTATTTTTCAACAACAGCCAAGCCTGATGTACGTCTTTAACCTTTGCAACTGCTCCTTTTAGTTTTTTCTTAACTGTTTTCCTCATTTTATCATAGTCTCCCTTTCGAAAGTTAAAAGGTAGTACTGTGGATTTCCTTACTATCCCTCCTCCACTAATTAAATCAAAGGCAATAATGCTATGATCACTATTGCCAAGTGGCCCCAACAACCTTATCTCTTGCACTAGATCTTGTGTTCCACTAAGGACTAGGTCTAATATGGCTTCCCCTCTGGTCGGTTCATGAACCAGCTGCTCCAAGAAGCAGTCATTTATTTCATCTAGGAAGTTTATCTCCCTAGCATGTCCTGACATGACACTGACCCAGTCGATACCGGGGTAGTTGAAATCACCCATTATTATTACTGCGCTGTAATGTTTGTTAGCTTCCTTGATTTCTTTGAGCATTTCATCATCCATTTGGTCATTCTGGCCAGGCGCTCGATAGTACACCCCCACTGCCATTGCCTTCCCCCTTTTACATGGAATTTCAATCCATATAGATTCTACAGCAGATTTTGTTTCCTGCAAAACTTTAATCCTTTCTGACTCAATGCCCTCTCTAACATAGAGAGCAACCCCTCCACCAATTTGATCAGCTCTATCATTACGATATAGTTTGTACCCAGGTATTATTTATTATTATTTATTATTATTATTTAACAAGGATTTATATACCGCAGCTTCCAGAGATCAGCTGCGGTTCACAATTAACAACAGTCAACAAAACATTGTTTGTTTTACATGAAACGTCATAACTATATACAATGTAAAGTTAATAGAATATGTTAAACAGATTGGCACAGAACAGTGCAACACTATAAACATTATGTATACATTTGTATACATTATGTATACATTATGTATCACAGTGTCCCACTGGTTGTCCTCCTTCCACCATCTCTCTGATATTCCAATCATATCTAACCTTTCATTTAGTGCTATATATTCTAACTCTCCCATCTTATTTTTTAGACTTCTAGCATTTGCATACAAGCATTTTAGAGAATGTATTTTATTCATATTAATTTGGCTATTGTTAGACATGGGTAATTTGGGATCTTTAAGCTCTGTCTGCTCCACACTTGAGGGCATTTGGGCTACTTTACTCTTTTGTGGAACCTGTCTGCTTTTGGTAGTATCCTTCAAAGATACATTCTTCCGAACCATCCGCTCTTGGGCGACTGTCGGCTTTCCCCTAATATCTAGTTTAAAAGCTGCTCTATCTCCTTTTTAAAGGTTAATGTTTTTATGATTTTAGTTGCCCCTTCCCCTTCTTCACCTCTCCTTCCCCCTCCCCCCTTTTTTCCCTTCCCCCTTCCCCTCCCCCCTCTTCCTCCCCCCTTTCCCCCTTCCCCCTTCCCCATCCTTTCCTTTCCCTCCTTTCCCCTCCTTCCCCTTCCCCCTCCTCCCCTTCCCTCTCCTCCCCCTTTTTTCCCCTACTCTCTTCCTCCCCTTCTCCTCCTCCCCCCTTTTTTCCCCTTCTCCCCCTTTTTTCCCCCTCTTCCCCTCCCTTTCCCCTCCTCCCCCTGTTCCCCCTTCCCTTTACTCCACCTCTCTCTTCCCCCTTCCCCCTCCCCCTCCCCCTTCTCCTCCCCCTTCCCCTTCTTTCCCTCCCCCTCCCCCTCCCCTTCCCCCTCTCCTCCCCCCTCCTTCCTCTCCCTTTCCCCCTTCCTTTCTCTTTCCCCCTCCTTCCCCCCTTCTCCCTCCCCCTTCTCCCCCTTCCCCCCTCCCCCCCCCCTGCCTTCCCATGATTATTTATATGCTTTTATTATTTCTATATGCTTTTAATATCTTTTTGACTACAACTGGTATTATTCGACATGTTTTCCCTTTTACCATGCATTTTTGATCCCCTTGTTTAGACACATATTTCATACATAAATATAATAAAGATATGTTCTTCAAGTTTGTTCTTCTTCCTTATATAGCACACATTTCTGGATACATTAGTTCAATATCCGTTCCTAATCGTCTCTCCGGGCCAGTCCAGGACATCTTGGGTGGTCAATCCGCTCCAGCAGCTGAGGACTGGAATCTGAAAGGTTTTCCTGACAGCCTATCAAGCTCCCCTATGTGTCAGCTAATCAGTCTTACAGTCCTCAGCAGCTGAGCTGGACGTTGTTGCATCAGCTCCCCAGAGATTCGATTAGGATAGGGTCAGAGTTTGGCTGCGGTTTTCTTTTCTGCTTAGAAAATCAATCGTTTGGTTTGAGGCTTTAAGTTTTAGATACCGGGCTGTGCTTCACAAAAAAATATATATATATATACCCAGACAAGAATCGCTTATACCTGGAGCATCGAGAGAGCAGACTCTGAAGGGGTTCTGCCCCGGTGATAGCACTAGTAGTCGGGGAAGCTCCTTTTGACCCTCGGTGCTTCGTCCTCACGAGGTAGAGCCTGCCTCTTTCAGGACGTTGCGATTCGGCAGCGGATCAGCAGGCCTGGGAGCCCCAGTGTCCTCTCCCTGCATTCCACAGCATCTTCGCATCTGCTTGCCGTTAGCTACGGCGCAGCAGTGCTTGACGGATTGCTAGAGCTCCGAGCAATATACAAGTGGTGAGTCTCCTTTGGGACACTTATTTTTGGTGTGTGAGCATTTCCGTTCCTGACCGCGGGGTTTGGTTTCGCTCGAGGTTTTTTTCCTAACCGCGTGGCGTTTGTGGTGTGTTTGGGGACTCCGATTTGGGTTGGTTCGCAGTCGTTCTTGGCGATCGGCTTTTTAGCTTTTTGGGGGGTTTGTTATTGCTGTGCTAGCATGGAGGGTACTTCCTCAGGGACTGCTCGCATTTTGCCTTCCGATGCAGGGGAAAGCGCGGGAACGGCGGCCATTTTATCGGCTCAGGCCAGTGCTCCCGCGTCCCTTCCTAAGCCTCACAAACGAAAATCGAAGTCTTTGAAACAGTCTGTGGTTCCAGAACTGAAGCATCAGCCTATTCCTGCAGTGCAGGACTCTCCTTGTGCTTATTTCTCTCCTGAATTTATTCTTTCTATGCATCAGGCTTATCTCCTGAAACAGGCTCGGGTCTCTCTTCCCCCTAGCCCCGACAATCTTTTTGGTTCTGCAGTTGCAGCTCCCTCAGAGGTTCACTTGGGGGACTCTAGCTCTGCGGTGCTGCACGGTAAGGAACTAACTATGGAGCATACTGAGCTTCCTAGTGTGCCCTCCCCAGATTTGGAGGAAGGTGAGTTTCTCTCTGATCCAGACTTGGACACTTGGTCTGGGGATTTGGAGGAGGGCGAGCTGGGTCCTGGGGAGGATCCCAATGTTTTTCGGATGTTCCGTAAGGAAGAACTGGGGGCCTTAATCTCTCATTCTCTTTCGGCTTTGAATTTAGTTCTGCCAGCCGTACAGCAGGAGCCCTTAGAGGATCCTTTGCTGCAAGGGTTCAGATCTGAGAACAAGTGTTTCCCTGTCCATCGCGTTATCAAACAGATGATAGAGGCTGAATGGGAGTTCCGGAAGCATCCCTCAGGGGGGAACGCTCGATGGCTCGGCTTTATCCTATGCCTCAGGAAGAGAAGGACTTGTTGCGTATACCCAAGGTGGACGCTCTGGTGTCGGCTGTGACTCAAAAGACCACCATTCCTGTAGAAGGCGGTACGGCTCTCAAGGATTTACAGGATCGCCGTTTGGAGGCGTTTTTGAAGCAGGCCTTTGATTCTAGTGTCTTAGCCCTTCAAGCGTCTATTTGTGGGGCTTATGTGTCTAGAGCCTCCATCCGCTGGTTGCAAGGGGAGCAGCCTTCAGAGAGGGTGGAGGACTCTACTGCGGACGTGGCAAAGCTGGAGTCGGCGGCTGCCTATCAGGCTGATGCCTTTTATGATTTGGTTCGCATCTCAGCTAAGTCTATGGCTTCGGTCATAGCGGCGAGGCGTTTCCTTTGGCTTAGGAATTGGGCGGCTGATGCATCCTCCAAGGCGCGCCTTAGTAAATTGCCGTATAAAGGCAAGTTGTTATTTGGAGAGGCCCTAGACAAGATTGTTAAAGATTTGGGTGACTCCATAGGGGGGCATCTACCGGAAGACCGTCCGCGTGCTTCAAAACCGGGGGTCTTGCAGCGAGGTCACGGTCGGGACTTTCACAGGTTCCGGGGTGCCCATTTCACGCCTTATCAGCGTGGTCGGTTTGTATCTACAGGACATTCCTTTCGGGGATCCAGAGGTTTCGGTAGGGGCTACTTTGGTGCCCAGCAGACCGCGACCAAAAAGTCCCAATGATGTGAGGCCGGTCCAGGTGGGCGTGCCAGTTGGAGGTCGGTTACAGCTGTTCCTTTCCACCTGGGCCAGTATAACCACGGACCAGTGGGTTCTGGAGGTTATCAGAGACGGCTATGCCTTAGAATTTGCGCAAAGGGTTCCAGACTCGTTCGTCCTGTCTCCGTGTGGTCCGCAGGCAAAGAGGATGACGGTTGCGGAGATGCTCCGCCGTCTGTTATCTCTTCAGGCGGTGGTCCCGGTCCCTGCAGACCAGTGCGGCATAGGTCGATACTCGATTTATTTTGTGGTTCCCAAGAAGGAAGGTTCTTTTCGTCCTATTCTAGACCTCAAACACGTGAATCGGTGTTTGCGAGTGCCTCATTTTCGGATGGAAACCTTACGATTGGTAATTCGCTCAGTTCGGCCAGGCAAGTTTCTGGCTTCCATAGACCTTACCGAAGCCTACCTGCACATTCCCATCCGAGCCGAGCATCAGAGGTTTCTCCGTTTCGCAGTGCCCATGGGTCATTTTCAGTTTCGGGCATTGCCGTTTGGGCTTGCCACGGCTCCTCGCACCTTCACCAAGGTGATAGTTGTGGTAGCGGCGGCGCTCCGGAAGGAAGGGATTCAGGTTCATCCATACTTGGACGATTGGTTGATAAAGGCGCCGTCGCGGGCGGAATCCGTGAAGGCCACGGCGCGAGTAGTGCACTTTTTGGAGCAGTTAGGTTGGGTCATCAACCATGCAAAGAGCCATTTGGAGCCGGTGCGGTGTTTGACGTATCTGGGGGCCCTCTTCGACACGGGAGTAGCATCAGTGTTTCTTCCGGAGGACAGAGCGCAGAAGATCTTACGGCAGGTGGCATTGTTTCTGCGGATCAAGGCTCCGACAGCTTGGCGATACCTGCAGTTGCTGGGACCCATGGCGGCGGCTTTGGATTTGGTGCCGTGGGCCAGAGCTCACATGCGGCCACTGCAAAGCGCGTTGTTGTCCCGTTGGTCCCCTCAAGAGCATCCTCTCTCGCGCAAGTTAGTCTGTCCGGATGCCGTACGGCTCAGCTTGCGGTGGTGGGCGATTCCAGCCCAACTTCAAGCGGGAGTTCCTCTGGAGGTGTCAAACTGGGTGTTACTCACGACAGACACCAGCGTCTCCGAGTGGGGGGCGCATTGTCTGGGTTGGGTGACACAAGGTGTGTGGTCGACAGAGGAGCGGTCCTGGTCGATTAATCGTTTGGAGCTCAGAGCGGTCCGTCTCGCGCTGCTAGACTTTGTGGAAGTGCTGGTTGGGCAGGCAGTGCGGGTTTTCTCCGACAATCAGGTAACGGTTTCTTACATCAACAGGCAAGGCGGCACGGGCAGTGCTCTGCTGCTGCAGGAATGCCTGCTCTTGTTTCAGTGGGCGGAAGCCCATCTCGTGGCGATATCAGCGGCTCATGTGGCCGGCAAGGACAACGTGCAGGTGGATTTTCTCAGTCGTCATCGTCTAGATCCAGGGGAATGGGAGCTGGACGAGGAGGTTTTTTGGAAGATTACTCGGCGTTGGGGACAGCCTGTTCTCGACCTGATGGCTACCCAGTCCAATGCCAAGGCTGCGCGGTTTTACAGCCGCCGCAGGGAACACATGTCGGAAGGTCTAGACGGCCTCATGCAGCCTTGGCCTCAGCATCAGCTCCTGTATGTGTTTCCTCTGTGGCCGCTCTTGGGAAGAGTAATCCAAAGAGTAGCTGCTCACAGCGGTCCGGTGCTTCTGGTGGCTCCAGATTTGCCTCGGCGACCGTGGTATGCCGACCTAATACGACTACTAATAGCGCCTCCCTGCAGGCTGCCCGGTCGCAGCGATCTCTTGAGACAAGGTCTGGTACTCATGCTGGCAGTGGAACGATTCTGTCTTACGGCTTGGCTCTTGAACGGCGCAGGTTACAACGTAAGGGCTACTCAAGCGCGGTGATAGCTACTCTGTTGCAGTCCAAGCGGCGGTCGACGTCATTGGCTTACTTCGAGTTTGGCGTTTGTTTGAAGCGTGGTGCATTGAGCGTAAAGCTTTGCCGGGGAGTGCATTGATACCGGAGATATTGGGTTTCCTTCAGGGAGGCTTGGAGAAAGGGTTGGCACTTAGTACTTTGTGAGTTCATGTGGCAGCACTGGCTTGTTACAGAGGTAAAGTACAAGGCAGGCCGCTTGCTTCCCATCCTGATGTTCTCCGTTTCCTTCGGGCTGCTAAAAACATTAGGCCTCCGAGGCGTCCGGTAGTTCCTCCGTGGGATTTGAACCTGGTCTTACAGGTGTTGTCGTATCCAGCGTTTGTCGGTCATAGGTTGGAGCACCTAAGGGAATTGTCCTGGAAGACAGCCTTTCTGGTGGCTTTGTGTTCGGCTAGGAGGATTTCCGATCTTCAGGCGCTATCCTGCAAGGAACCTTCTTCATTTTTCAGCAGAAAAGGTGGTGTTAAGGCCAGTACCTTCTTTTCTTCCCAAGGTGGTTTCTCCTTTTCACATCAATCAGGTGGTTTCCCTTCCTACCTTCGGGGGGTCGGGAACCAGTGACTTTGATCGAGCCCTTCGGCGGCTGGACTTGAGCCGTGTGTTGCGTAAGTATATCAAGGTGACAGCGGCTTTTCGTCAGTCTGACCGCTTGTTTGTTCTTTACGGTGGCGCAGCGAAGGGTAAGGCGGCCACCAAGGCGTCGATCGCTCGCTGGGTGAAATAGGCTATTTGCGTGGCGTACGAGGCGACCGCTACGCCGGTTCCTCAGGGTCTGAGGGCTCATTCCACCAGGGGTCAGGCTACCTCTTGGGCGGAGAATGCGTTGGTTCCGCCGGTGGACATTTGTCGAGCGGCTACGTGGTCGTCTCTGCACACGTTTGCGAAGCACTATCGATTGGATGTTCAGGCGCAGGAGGACGCCAGAGTGGGCGCGGCGGCGCTTGTAGAAGGTCTCGCAGGACCCTCCCGGATTTAAGTACTGCTTTGGTACTTCCCAAGATGTCCTGGACTGGCCCGGAGAGACGATTAGGAAGAAGAAATTAGGCCTTACCTGCTAATTGTCTTTCCTTGAGTACTCTCCGGGCCAGTCCAGGACCCTCCCTTAATGTCTCTGTGAGTTTCGGTGGCGTATGCTACGTGTTCAGTAGGTTATGGCTGCTCAAGGAGCTGTGCAATGCAGTGGTATAGGATACTGAGGTTTCCTTGGGAACCGGAGTAAAAGCAAATAGACAAAGAAAATAATAATAAAAAAAAAAAAAGAGGCTACACGACACTTAAAAAGTGAAGCGTCATTGCCCGGGACGCTGCTTCTCTTTCATGGACAGTCTGTCTTGAGTAGTCCTTGTGAAGAAGGAGAGCGCGTGGCGTGCTATCTGTCTACAAATGTCTCTGTTGTATGGGCACACTGTTTTGCCTGGTTTTTGTTTCTTGTTTCATTAGGTTATAAGTGTTCTCAGGGCTAGCTTACCTGCTTTGTTACCGAGAGACTGATTAGCTGACACCTAGGGGAGCTTGATAGGCTGTCAGGAAAACCTTTCAGATTCCAGTCCTCAGCTGCTGGAGCCGATTGACCACCCAAGATGTCCTGGACTGGCCCGGAGAGTACTCAAGGAAAGACAATTAGCAGGTAAGGCCTAATTTCTTCTTTTGCTGCCTTGTAGTACAAGACCAAAAGTGCTGTGTGTGGTTTTAATTTCACAATCATATTAGATCCCATTGCCATTGCCTTTAAGATTGCAATTATACTGAGATACTGCGGTTTTCCTATGGGTTTTCATGCCCCCATGTTGTCTTTTTTTGAAAAAGATGTATGTTTGTAAGATTGCATTTATATTGAAAGACTATGGGGTATGTTTACTAAAACCCCGTTAGGTGCGCGCCGCGCTATTGTGCGGGATGCCATAAAAGGAGTGGGCGTGTCAGTTTGAAAAAAGCAAACCGGGATTATTCGTGCACTAATGTGCGCCGAGCACATTAGCGCATGAGAAACGTGCGCGGGAAGCATAAGTGGCGCGCTGATGTGCAAGCACAAGAACAGAGCCACAGTACAATGGTTAAGACGCTGACCGATGGTGCAGGGATCATGGATTTAATCCCCCACCGTGCCCAATGAATAAGGCTGGCTGAGGCACTACCTGTTATGTGTAATATTGCAGTCTGAGGCATATTAATTTTATTTTAATTACTGCTACTAGCAAACGCACTCTGAAAGCACTGTAACATAAGGCACCCCATAAGGTACCCCAGAGGGCACATTTTAAAGTGCACTGTCCGCCACGGCACCCTACAATGTTGCATAAAGGGTGGCATATAGGGCGCCATATTGGGTGCCCTATGAGGCACAGCAAGGTCATAGCACTGTTTTTGATGGCAGCAATGTGCATATAAACGCATGGAAAGCATAAGTAAGTGTGCTGAAATGCAAAGAGAAACAGCAGTGTAGCACAATGGTTAAGGCATTGACTGATGATACAGGGGTCATGTGTTCCTTCCCCAGTGTGCCCAATACGTAAGGCTGGCTGAAGCACATGAAGTGATTATTTCACATTGTCGATGTTGCAGCAACCTCGTCTCTACTCCGAGTGAGGGGAGATGACCCATTTAGATAATGTGGATAGGGGTAGTTTTCACAGTTTCTTCCGACTTCCACATTTTCTTCCATTTCAGGGAACAGAAATTGGAAATAGAAGAGACAAAGGATCAGAATGTGGGAAACGTTAAAGCAACATGGAAGCAGACATTGCTTTCCATACTCATCTGCAGTCCTCCAAAAGCGATAATATGGCAAATCCATTAAGCCCTCTATGGCACTCGGCTTTCAGCAACTAACCAACTAATATGAAAAGTCGCTATCAGCTGTTTTGCTTTAGGCCCATCCAGACTGTTGACTCGGAAGTGCTGGTGACTTTACCTTTCCGAAGCCTACAATGAGGAAAAAACATGTTTGGCAAAGGCAGCAGATGGTGCTGTTTCTCAGGCTACATTGCTCTTGATTAATAGGCCTGAGAAACAAATCAACAGAATCGTCTGGGTTGTATGCCGTTATCCTGTAGCGGTTAGTCCTTTGTGTTGTAGTCACAGGAAACCTGAGTTTGCATTCGAATCATGGCAGTTGGCTTCTTTTGATAGCTTGGATAGGGGTAGTTTTCACAGTTTTCTCCACATTGCAAATTTGCTTCCATTCGAGGGAAAAGGAATTAAAAATAGAATGGACAAACAAACAGAATGTGGGAAACATGTCAGCAAAATGGATGTATGCCTGGCTTTGCATGCTCATGTGGAATCCACGAAAAGCCATGATATACCAAATTGATTAATCACTTTATGGCACTTGGCTTTCAGCAACTAACCAACTCAGAAACTATGAAAAATTCTTACCAGCTGCTTTGCTTTAGGCCCTTCCAGATTCTTTACTGGGAGATGCTTGTGACTTCACCTTTCCGAAGCCTGTAACGTGGAAAAAATGCTTGGTTGTGGCAGGTGTAGGCCTGTGATCCATTTTGTCTGATATAAGCAAGTGAGCCTAGCTAGCTTGACCTGTAAATGAAGCTAGTGGAGAGGCCTATGGGAATTGCACATCCCCCAATCTGCCTGTAGAGCTGGAACATAGCAAGAGTGTTGAATTAACTTAGATAAGCAGAACTGGAAGATGGAAAAATACAGAAAAATATGTTTAAAAGTTACTGATAAGAAAGTACATCTGCAAGGTATTTAATTGGGACTGCTGACAGATGAGTTGCAGAGCCCTGCTCCCCTAATGCACAAATTGGCTCTATGGCCTTGAGAGTATGAAAGTAACAAGTTGATGAACTGACCATTGTAAATGGGACTAGAAGGGGGGTAAGCAGGTGCTGAGCCCACTGAAGGAACATAATTGGATAATCATATCAGTACCGGGACCAATAGAAGGGGTACGGGAGGTACGGGAGAGTACCGGGACCAATGAAATGTTTTTCTATACCTAGAATGGAGTAAAAGTCTATAAAAATGGTTGTATTACTAGAAAACTTTGCTCAGCCATTTTGAAATTGACTTTGCTTGAGACTTGTGCACAAATAAATGATTTGGACCTTCTGAACAGACTCCTGGTATTATTGGTTTGTCTGCGCTCTGCTGCTACATATTCTTGGTGCGTTGGCCGGGAAGTTGTGGAATCAGAGTGTATATAGGGCAATATACCACGACTTTCCGCCTCTATAGGCTTGGTCCTGCCGGGATCGCGCCCTTCCGACGAGGGCTGCTCCCTGGCGCCGCCGGTCCCTTGCATCGGAGGGAGCTGGTCGGACCTCGGCGGGTGCCGAGCCCGGCTGGAGCCAACGCCTCGAACCCGAGTGAGGGGAGTCCGAGGTCCAACTCATGCGCCTGCTTGGGAAGTTTGAGGACCGGATCCGGTGAGTATAGTTTTGATTTGTTGTCTAGACAGATATAGAAAGAGCAGTGCTGCCATTGGAACTTGGAATTTGTAATCTCGAGAAAATTGGAAATTGGTAAGAGAGCTTGATCACCTCTCAAAGACGGACCGAGTACCCCCACATGAGTATTCGCAGGGCGAAACTCCCGTCTTTTTGTAATTGGAAATTGGATAAGACTAGTCAGAATAGATAGAACGAAATGCATTTTGGGATACGTTTGCTAGCATGATTGTGTAAATGAAGTGTGGATGAGAGGTCTGGCAGCACGGACCAAGTGAAGGCGGACCCCTGAGTAGCGCATTTCCTGATCGGGCGACCGCGTTCAGGTCGCAAAAAGGGGGAAGCGATTGTCGTCTTGTCTTGTTATTTGTTCTCCTTATACGTTTCCAGGGCCGTGAGGACCCCTTACCCACGGTTCGCCCTCCTTTTCCCTTTTGTCTGTTGTAGCGCGCACACATCGAAATGGGAGGGGCGGGGTCTACTAGGAACACTCCATTAGAATGTATGATCGCACATTTTAAAGAGGGATATTCTGGAGATTATGGTATTAAAATGACAGCAGCCCGTTTACAGATTTTGTGTACTAGGGAGTGGCCCGATCTAGACCCTACCTGGCCCCGAGAGGGAACTTTTAATGTAGAAATTATCCAGTTAGTACACCATAGAGTGCGGATAGCGCACCCCGATCAGTACCCCTATATAGATTCCTGGTTAAGTATTTGTGAAGATCCGCCCCCTTGGGCGCAGCGCTGTTATGAAGAACAGTGCAGAATAATGTTAGCGAAGACAGATTATAGTCAGAAAACAGAACAGCCTAGAATGAAAGGGCAGGATAAGAAGTTCAGGAAGAAGCCCGTCCTGGTAGATCCTGATTCCCCAGAAATGATTCCCCGACAGCCTCGTACTCCAGGTCCAGTAAGGGCTGCCCGACGTCCCGCCCCAGAAACCCCGAGACAGCCGAGGCGGGACCCAACCCCAGAGCTATCACCCGAAGAGCAGGAAGATGAATCCTCTTTACATGAAGGTGAATCGTCTGAGACAGAAAAAGGAGAGTCAGATACAGAAGCAGAGCAATTAGAAACTGAAAATTCCCTAAGCGATGCTGACAGTGTAAAAGTGGTTGCCAGCACTAGCTTGCCAGCAAAATGCACATCCAAAGTGAAACATGTAGAGAAGAAGAAAGTGACCCCTGATAGGACAGTTACGAAAATATCCCTTAGATCCCAAAAGATATCTACTGCCAAGATGATGCCCTTACGGCAAGTCCCGGGAGTACCCGTAAAGAATGAAAATGATGAGGTGGTAGCGGGACCCCTAAGTTATGTGTATGTCCCTTTCTCCACAACTGATTTGTTAAATTGGAGGACACATTATGCCTCATATACCGATAAACCCTTGGAACTTACAGAATTAGTAAATACTATTATGGAAACCCACCAACCCACTTGGGCAGATTGCCGCCAGCTCCTGACCACTCTATTCACGACAGAGGAGCGAGCACGAATTAGAAAAGCAGCTATAGATTGGCTGGCAGATAACCCTGTAGCTCCGGGACAGGGGACGGGGAGAATAGACCATCGAGAAGCGGCCCTGAGAGAATTCCCGAATGAAGACCCCCGATGGGATCCAAAAACAGAGATAGGATCCACAGCCCTAGCCCGTTTTCGCCAAGGCTTTTTACAAGGTCTGAAAAGGGGGGGGCCAGAAGGCTATGAACCTTTCCAAAGTTGCAGGAGTCATCCAAGGTATAGATGAGAGCCCCGCAGAATTTCATGAAAGACTAACTGAAGCATACAGAATGTATACTCCCTATGATCCCGAGGCACCAGGAAGTTTATGTATGGTGAATTCTGCTTTTGTAAACCAGTCTCAACCAGACATTAGACGTAAATTGCAGAAGTTAGAAGGGTTTGCGGGCATGAATACAACTCAGTTACTGGAAGTCGCTCATAAAGTGTATGTGAATCGTGATAATGAAAGGCAGAAAGAATGTGATCGAAAGATGAAGAAGAAAGCTGATTTTTTGGCTGCGGCCTTAGTTGAACAGAAAAGGGGAGGTGTCCCTAGTCGAAGGAGCCGAGGAAGGGGGCGGGGCCGAGGAGGAAGTCGGCCCCAAATAGGCGTAAACCAATGCGCCTATTGCTGGGAAGAAGGACATTGGAAAGATGCATGCCCGCAACTCGAAGACGCCCAGCAAGATGACGAAAACAATCATCAGTGGCGAGAAGAAAGACGAGGCCGTCCCCGAAACCGGGGGGGGGGGGGGCCAATCGAGAGCAATTCCAGCGAGAAAGAGGAGGAGCTATCCAAGCAGTGACTACGACAATCCATGATGAAAATGACGTGGACTAGGACAGACCGGGCTCCGAGTTTGCTTTAGGTCTCCAGGAGCCTATGGTCGGAATACAAATAGGAGACCAAGGGGCATGTTTACTAAACATTCCTAACGTGCGGGGCCGTGCTAGTGTGCCTGTGCCATATAAGGAGTGGGCGGTTCAGGCAGAAAATAGAAAAAAAACGGTAGTAAGCAACCGGACGTGTGTGCGTCGCGCTAATGTGCGGGGGTCGACATTAGCGCGTGGAAAGGCAAAGTGGCACGCTGCTGAGTATACAAAACAACAGAGCCGTGGTACAACGGTGAAGACACTGACCAATGGTGCAGGGGCCATGGGTTCAATCCCCCAGTGTGCGCAACGACAAAGGTCAGCTGAGGCAGTAATTGTAATGATTAACATTGTTTTAGGAGGCAAATTAATTTGGAACGGCATAAGGCGGCGCACAGTTATTTTTGGGCAGCAGAAGGCGGCGCACAGTGCTTTTTGGGCGGCATAAGGCGGCGCACAGTTATTTTTGGGCAGCAGAAGGCGGCGCACTGGTCCCCTTGGGCGGCAGAAGGCGGCGCGCTGATAGGCACAAGGCGGCGCGCTGATGCACAAGCACAGGAACAGAGCCACAGCACAATGGTTAAAACACTGACCAATGGTACAGGGATCAGGGGTTCAACACCTCACAATGCCCAGTGAAAAATGCCTGCTGAGGCAGTATGTATTATGTTGTGGAGTGCTGTAGGAGGCTGTATAATTTTATTTTGTTATCACTACTAGCAAACGCACTCTCCCAGCATGTTAACATACGGCGGCCCATAAGGCACATGTTACAGTGCACTGTTCGCCAAGGCACCCTTGAATGACCCCTATAGGGCAGCATGTATGTTGCGACACAGGATAATGTATAGTGCACCCTATAGGGATGGCAACCATAAGGTGGCCTACAGGGCGCCCTATGAAGCACCCTCAGAGGCACCTAATGGGTATAGTAAGCTGAGGGTGGTCTTGCCGGCATAGACATATGTACAGTAAATAAAAATAAAGCTGTGGACAGCCCTACCAAAGGGCCCCACTGTGGGTTTGAACCCATGACCTCTGGCTGCACAGGCAGTGATGTAACCATTGCGCTACAGCTCCATAGCTGTAAGCAGGCCCCTGGCTGGCTGCAGATAGCCTACACGTCACCTCACAGACAGTCTGCTGGTGTCAACAGGATAGGGTTAGGCCACCCGTACCCATGATGCACTGCACATGCAAATTAGCTGTCCGCAGATGGACACAAGATGGGGAATGCACCCCCACAGCACCTCGGCCCTGTTGGGGGAAGTGACCGGGTGCACCCACACAGCACCTTGGCCTAGTAGGGGGCACTGACCGGGTGTTTTACTGGCACAGAGTAGCCACACACCGTTACATCGTGCGGGTACTGTGCTCACCCTGAGTGTGCAATGAGGTGGCCAGGACCAGGTCAACAACACCTGCCATGGCTGCTGGAGGCCAAGCGGGCGTTCCAAAGCAGTGTTAATGTGTAAGATAGCTAGTTTCTGCACAAACACCATGGATATCCCTGTCTGCTGCCATCAGGCACCCCCCCCCCCGTGGCAAACATGGTCCCCATCAAGGGATCCACACTCTACCTCCCTGCAAAGGTGGCAGTAGAGGGCAACATCAACCCCAGTCCTGCTGAGGAACACCACCACCCCCCGGCAGGCAACTCCATACACAGCCATAACACAATAGCAGACAGACATAAGCCCAGGGTATGGTAAGCTGCACTCCACCACCAGATATTCCCCTGCAGCAAGCCAACAGCCACTGCACCCTGCAAGCCATTATAGCAAGACATTTACCAGCTACAAACAGTCTGCTGGTTAGTGCATGTTCCCAATGGAGATGCATGCACCCAGAACTGGGCTATCTGCATACACAGCAAGCAGATAGATCAGTGACTGGGCCCCAAAGAGAAACCCATATCTATCACATGAGAGAACTACTATACAGCACTATGGGGGGGCCTAGCCATGCTGTGGTCACTGCACAGTCAGGGTGAGCATGATCCCCCAGAAGGACATGCTTTGGCCACCCTGTCTGTGTAGGTGGTGGCCGGACACTACAATATCCCAGCCAATGTCCCTGCCAGGGCCCTATGCCCAGTGCAGATGCATCCTGGCCACGCCACCCTGCCCTGGCTATACCCATGGTACCTTGCACCTCATTATGCACATTGACTGGCCAATACTGGCAACAGTGCTGGCAGTGCGGGCTGTTGAAGGGGCTTGCAGCCAACACCCACTGTATAGACAGACACACACTTCCACACCTCTGCCATCATGGTGCTACGATTGAGGGGGTAAGTAGCCTTGCCCACCAAACCGGTCCTGAGCACGGCAAGGCATGTATATGGTACGCATTACAGCTGGTGGTCACTCCCCAGGGTGGTAAGCACCGTCAGAGGCCAGGCCTGGAGCATGCCCCGCAAACACCTAACAGATTGTTTGGATGGGGTCAACTAGCAGTATGTACGTAACGTATGGATAACTGCCTGCCTGTGCTCCTAGCAAACGTCTCCGAGCTGTGTACCGTATACCTCAGGTGTAGGGTGACATTGGTAAGTTATGCAAGTGCTCGTTTTGGGTGCTGCATGCACGGTCCAATGTTCTGCCTTTCCAGGAGACATTGGCCAATGGGGCCTGTGGGTGTGGGTGTGTCTGCCCTTGATGGCTGCTGCTTTACGGCACAGATTCCCAACTCCAGTCCAGGTTTGCATCACACTGTTCGGGTTTTCCTGCTATCCCTCATGAATATGCATGGGCTACATCTACATGCCATGGGGGTGGTGCATAGATATACAGCACAGGCATTTGTATGAGTGTCAGCATGGAACTTGACTGGTGTGTGGCCCACCAGGACTGCATTTGGGTGATTCTGCTCTAGGTACTGCCCCTGTTCATGGTGTCTGTGCTCAGTGGGGTAAAAGATAGATGTCTTACCATTGCATATGTCCCCGCCATGAAAGGTGTGTCCTTACTATCACTGTTTAGTTGTGGGAAAAATATGTGGGCAGGATTGGCAGTAGCCCCAGCTGGGCTTTGAACCTGTGACCTTCTGTTCTTGTATGCACTGTCTGTGTGCACTGCACCACTGTGTAGCCACAGATTGGTTGGATTCCCTGGACTGTCCATGACTGTGGATCCGGCAGGACCTGTCTGTTGCAGTGGACTGTGCCAGCCTGCACATGGCTTGGCCTCTGTCTTCTGTGGTTAGCAGCCACTGCCCCCTGCACCACATGTACTTGTCCGCCAACATGCTGGCATGAACTTCTCTCAGAAAAAGCAGTTGACCTGATTGCAATGTGGCAGTATGGGACTGCATTTGGGGGACTTGGCTGTAGGTAATGCCCATTGTTGTGGTGTGTGTGCGGTGTTGGGTAAAATATGGGTGTTTTCCCCATGCATACAGGGGTGTCTGCGCTATCTTTATTTAGTGGTGGGTAAAATATGGGGACTGGGCTGGCAGGTGCCCCAGCTGGGTTTTGAACCTCTGCCCTCTGGTCCTAGAGGTAATGACTCTGTCCACTGTACCACACTTTGGCCACAGAGACAGTGCAGCCCCTGGAGGCAGTAAGCCTGGCAGGATGGAGTCACAAACCCTGCTCTACGCAATTCTACTGTGGGCATATGCACCCTGTCTGGTGACAAACGTGCACATAAACCCCGGAAATGACCACGGGAAATGTGGGACAAAATATCACCACGCTGGGCAACAGTGATATTAATGGGCAACCATAGCAAACACTCCCAGGAAAGCTCCAAAACGTGGAAATGTTTTTTGGAAGAGTCTCCTCTCAGTAGACCCTTCCAAAATTCATTTCTTTTTTCTGGAGCTTTGCTGGGTGTGATTTCTGTATTTGCCCATCACTATAACTGTTCCCCAGCTGAATTACTATTTTTAATAGTTCTGTTGTGGTCATTTTCTATTTTTATTTTCACTTTTGTGCTGTGCACATGTATCACACTGCTCACGTTTTGCTGGTTTCCCCGGTTTTCCTGTACATTGCTGACGGAAATGGTTTCTCTTCCCTTTAAATGCTTTTTACATGTTTCACTCGCGTAGTTTTACATGCATATTCGGGCCCAAGACTGTGCGGGGAGCCTCTCCCCTCCCACTCTCCACCCATTGACCCCGTCCCTCCGCCCCTCCGGAGCCTTCCTCCGCCCTCCTTTCGCCGTTCCACGCCTCTATCGGACATTTGCGGGCCCGCACTTGTACGGGGCCCGTTAGTGAGCCGCGTACCTGTGCGGGGGTGACACGCACGTGTGCGGGGCGTTTAAACGCGTTTCTGCGCGTTTCAGTGCCGCGTTGCCGTGCGCTATTTTGCGGCGTGCTATTTTGCGGATTTTAGTAAACATGCCCCCAAGTTATGAACTTTATGGTTGATACTGGAGCAGAACATTCCGTAATAGACAAAAAGATAGCCCCATTTTCTACAAAAGCAGTCACCATCATAGGAGCAACTGGTGCCAAAGCTACAAAATCTTTTCTTCAGAATCGTATATACAGTCTAGGAGGACAGCAAATAACTCATCAATTCCTTTACATGCCCGAATGTCCAGTGCCACTACTGGGACGAGATATGTTAGCCAAGCTTCAAGCACAAATATCTTTCTCTGAAAAAGGAGAAATGCAAATGACAGTAAATCCCCAAGTCAAACCAGCAGGAATAATGCTGCTGACAGTTCCCCGAGAAGAAGAATGGAGATATTACATTGATGATTCTATCCAAGACACCTATTTCGAACAAACTTTAAAGAACATTCATGCACCACCTGGAGTATGGGCAGAAGGCATTCCTCCAGGCCTAGCCAAACATATAGCCCCAGTAATTGTAACCCTTAAGCCTAGTGCTACACCAGTACACGTCAAACAGTACCCTCTCCCAAGAGCTGCAATTGAAGGTATTCTTCGCCACTTGCAAAGATTGCTCGAATATGGCCTACTAAAAGTATGTCAATCCCCATGGAACACTCCACTTTTGCCAGTAAAGAAACCTGGGACGGATGATTACCGCCCAGTGCAAGACCTGAATGATGCAGTTGAAACTATACATCCAGTTGTACCCAATCCTTACACTCTTCTAGGACTGATACCTGCTGAAGCTACCCATTTCACTGTACTAGATCTAAAAGATGCGTTCTTTTGCATAAGATTAGCCCCTGTAAGTCAAATATTGTTTGCATTTGAATGGCAGGACCCCATCTCTGGAAGAGGGGGCCAACTCACATGGACACGATTACCCCAAGGATTCAAGAATTCGCCTACCATCTTTAGTGCTGCATTGAATCAAGACCTTTCAAGTTATCCAGTGGCCCCGGGGAAGAGAGTGCTTCTCCAATACGTGGACGATCTGCTGATAGCTGCTGTATCAGAAAGTGAATGTATACAAGCCACCAAAGACCTCTTGCAGTTACTAGATGAAGCTGGATACAAAGTTTCCAGAGCAAAAGCACAACTATGCCAAAAAGAAGTGAAATACTTGGGTTTTCGTATAACCCAAGGAAGCCGAAGATTAGGCAGAGAAAGAAAAGAAGCAGTATGCAGAATTTCAACCCCAACAACCAGAAAGCAAGTTAGAGCCTTTCTGGGAGCGGCAGGATATTGCCGGATCTGGATACCCAACTTCGCCCAAATTGCTAAACCATTATATGAAGCCACAAAAGGAGAAGAAAAGTCGCCACTGGAGTGGGGACTTGAGCAGGATACAGCCTTCAAGAAGTTAAAGGAAGAATTAATGTCATCACCAGCACTAGGACTACCAGATGTTCACAAGCCTTTCCACTTGTTTGTACATGAAGCACAAGGAAATGCCTTAGGCATGTTGACTCAGAGATTGGGAAATTGGGAGCGACCTGTAGCATATTTATCGAAACAGTTGGACACTGTGGCCAAAGGATGGCCGCCATGCCTGAGAGCAGTTGCAGCTACAGCATTATTAGTGAGTGAGGCAGACAAGCTCACATTAGGACAGAACATACGAGTCACTGTGCCACATGCAGTCCTTGCCCTCATGGAACAAAAAGCAAATTATTGGCTCACCAATTCCCGAATGTTGAAATACCAGAGCATGTTATGTGAAAACCCACAGATACAACTAGAAGTGAGTCATGCCTTGAATCCAGCCACCTTGATACCTATTAGTGAAGAACTCCCAGAACATGACTGTATCGAAGTCATGGACACTGTGTTCTCCAGTCGACCTGACCTGACAGATGTGCCCATAGACAACCCTGACCAAGTCTATTATGTTGATGGGAGCAGTCTCATCCTTGATGGACGACGCTGTGCCGGATATGCAGTTGTCACTCAACATGAAGTAGTTGAGTCATCAGCCTTAGCCTCAGGCACATCAGCTCAGAAAGCCGAATTGATAGCACTCACAAGAGCATTATTATTAGGAGCGAAACTTGTGCTAAATGTATATACAGATTCCAAATATGCCTTCACTACTCTACATGCCCATGGAGCTCTCTATAAAGAACGAGGGCTCATCACATCCGGAGGAAAATCAGTCAAGTATGGCCCCGAGATACTGATGTTACTTGATGCAGTTTGGGCCCCAACACGTGTAGCTGTCATGCATTGCAGAGGACATCAAGCAGGAAAAGGAGAAGTTGCCCGAGGAAATAGGTTTGCAGATGCCTCAGCACGACAAGCAGCTATGACGGGACAAATTACACCACAAGCTATGCCAATGCAAGCAGCATTGTTTCCAGTACCTCTAAATTTATGGACACCACGATATACCACCAAAGAATTAGATTACTACTGTAACAAGGAAGATGGAGTACTGAAAGATGGATGGATTGAGCTGCCACCAGCAGAGGGCAGTCAACCCCCAGGACGAATAGTAATTCCTGAACTGTTAGGACCATCTTTTGTCAAAGCCTTTCACGAAGCCACCCACTATGGGAAAAGTGCTATGGAAAAAGCGCTCAGACCACATTTTTACATTACTCTATTGACAACCATATCAGCTTCAGTAGCACGTCAGTGTCTAACTTGTGCCAAAAATAATGCCAAGCAAGGCCTTATAACGGCACCCCAAGTTCAGTCAGGAGGTGTAACCCCCATGCACAACCTCCAAATTGATTTTACCGAAATGCCTAAAGCCAATGGATATCATTACCTATTAGTATTAGTCTGTACTTTCTCTGGGTGGGTAGAAGCCTTCCCAACCAGAACTGAGAAAGCCCGAGAAGTTACCAAAGTCTTAATGAGAGAGATTGTCCCTAGGTTTGTAATTCCAGCAGTAATAGGGTCAGACAATGGACCCTCATTTGTCTCCCAGGTTACTCAACAGTTAGCTAAAGCTTTGCAGATACAATGGAAGCTCCACACTGCGTACAGACCCCAGAGTTCAGGGAAAGTTGAGCAAATGAATCGTACCCTAAAAGCCCAAATGTCTAAGCTTTGCCAGGAGACACACTTGAAGTGGCCTCAAGTGCTCCCAATAGCTTTACTCAGAATACGCTCAGCTCCTGTAAAATCAACAGGATTTTCCCCTTTTGAAGTTCTGTATGGTAAACCCCCACCAATAGTGCAGGGAATTAAAGGAAGTTTAGCCCAAATTGGTTCAGAAATAACCAGGCAAGAACTCCTAGCTCTTAGTTTTGTTCTGCAGACTCTCCATGCGTGGATCCAAGACCAGTTGCCTATCAACTTGACGGAACCTCTGCATCCCTACCAGCCTGGTACCTCGGTGTGTGGATCAAAGATTGGAAGAAGACACCGTTGGAACCCCATTGGAAGGGACCATACACCGTCATCCTGTCTACCCCAACTGCAGTAAAGGTAGCAGAAATCGACGCCTGGATCCACCACAGCAGAGTCAAGCCCGCCGCTGATCCTGAACCAGAGCAGTGGACAGCAGAACAGCATCTTGATGCACCTTTGCGAGTTACTCTGAGACGGCAACCAGCAACTTAGACATTTCATCACAGTGCCTTGCAGTAGCCAAGTCTTTCGAAGAGGATTGCTGTTTTTCCATGCAGCAACAGTTTTGTTTCAACGAACCCAATTTGCGTGCGATTTTGCGCACTACTTTGATACTATATTGAACCATACTTCAAAAAACCAACTGAAATTGCTAAGTTGGTTGAGGTGTGACGGACAACTTGAGGATCTTCAATCAACACTCAGCTCCCGTTGAATTGCTTCATTAGCGCACGGGACGAAGAAAAAGAACGTCGTGGTCAAGATTTGCAAGCTGAGGATTCAGAAGAACTCCAATCAACATGTATCTTTGCTTTTGCTTTGCCCTGGTTGCCTGCTTTGGAGGTTTTGAACTGACTTATGCCTTACCTCCATGCACCGCTTGCATTACTTCTACTCGAACTGGACTAAAAGTAACTCAGACTTTGATTTACCATTCTTATTATACCTGCACTGGAAAAGTGACTCGGTGTATTTATAACACCACTGAACTAAATGTTTGCACCAATGGTAAATCTAGAGTATGCTATAATCCGCATCAGAATCCATCCTATTACACGTTGGAAATACGATGGAAGGATGCAGATGGACCTATAATAGCTGCTACGCCACCACTTAAGGACATTACTAGACCTGTTGTTTTGAATTTTGATGCATGTAATGTCATAAACAGAGATAGTCGCTCCACCTGTGGTACTTGGGAAAAAGCGTATTGAAATGACCATAAGTATATGTGCCCAGAAGGTGCCATAGGATGGAGAAAGTGTACAGGTAAAAAAGAACCAGGCTATAGTACTGCCCCTGAAGCAGATTACTATTGCCCGGATTGGGAATGTGTTTTTTATGCTACATGGAATAAGGGTATAGTTGACGAAAAGATAGATAAACGAATGGCCACTTTAACCAAGACAACAACAAATGATAAATGTCAGAAAGATGCTTGTAACCCCTTACACTTGCAGATACACAATCCCAATGCATGGAAGCAAGGGTACAAGTTTGGTTTACGTATTGCTGGTGGAGCAGTAGATCCGGGAACTATTGTGTATATCAGATTGAATACCCAAGCACACAAGTCATCTAAATATCATATCCATAATACCTTTTATGAGGCCATGCATGTAAATAAGTTTGAAATCCCTCATCCTTCTCAGAATTTATTTTTAGAATTAGCTGGAGCAGTAGTATCTAGTCTTAAAATCTCAGATTGTTATTTCTGTGGCGGAACCCAGATGGGTGACCAGTGGCCATGGGAAGCCCAAGAATTAAATTATTCTCTGACTTACAATCAGACTGAATTACACAAGACTACTAGCGAATGGGTGTTAGCGCACTCAATTGTTGGACGTCTTTGCTATACCAGAACTGGACCCCAGTTCACCCAACAGGTAGGACAGCTGGTCTGTCTTAGCCAGAAATTCTATAATGCCACTACTAAAAAGACGTCATGGTGGTCAGGAATCAAACACCCTGAACCTCCTAACCCATTAGCCAGATTTCCTGAACTTGCTGATTTATGGACCAATCTTGCCAAAGCTCATGTCTGGCAAGCCCCACCTGGCCTCTATTGGATCTGTGGAAACCGAGCATATGCACAACTCCCGCCACACTGGGGAGGAGCATGTGTCTTAGGGACCATCAGACCTTCCTTCTTTCTTTTAAACACTGAACATGGAGAACAATTAGGATACCCAGTATACACTACCCACCGACACAAAAGAGCATTGAGACAGAAGAGATCACCCCTCCAGGTAGGCAAGTGGGAAAAGTGGCAGGGTGATGATTGGCCGCCAGAAAGAATCATTGAGTATTATGGGCCTGCCACTTGGAATGATGATGGTATGTATGGTTATCGAACCCCAGTCTATATGATTAATCATATTATCCGCTTACAAGCAGTAGTTGAAATAATAACCAATGAGACTAGCCAAGCACTTACACTTTTAGCTAGACAAAGTACTCAAATGCGCACGGCTATATATCAGAATCGCTTAGCACTTGATTATTTGTTAGCAGCTGAAGGAGGAGTATGTGGTAAACTGAATTTAACTAATTGCTGTTTAAAAATAGATGATAAAGGTCAAGTAGTTGAAGAAATTGCTAAAGATATGCAAAGACATGCTTATGTGCCAGTGCAAACTTGGCACTCATTGAAATTCCCTAACTGGTTAGCTAACCTGTTCTCATGGCTGGGAGGATTTAAGACTTTCATTATCTTAGTACTAATCCTTGTTGCTGTTATTTTTTTATTACCATGTTTAATCCCATGTTGTATGCGTTCTATCCATAATGCTATTGATAGTACAGTAGAGCGGAAGACCGCAACTAAAATAATGGCCCTATATAAAGCTAGTCCTAGTCGAAATCCTTCAACCATGGTATAACTATTTTAAAGTGATTTAATTCTCACACCTTATTAAGTAATAGGGTGAGATTAATCAAAGGGGGGAATGTGGCAGGTGTAGGCCTGTGATCCATTTTGTCTGATATAAGCAAGCGAGCCTAGCTAGCTTGACCTGTAAATGAAGCTAGTGGAGAGGCCTATGGGAATTGCACATCCCCCAATCTGCCTGTAGAGCTGGAACATAGCAAGAGTGTTGAATTAACTTAGATAAGCAGAACTGGAAGATGGAAAAATACAGAAAAATATGTTTAAAAGTTACTGATAAGAAAGTACATCTGCAAGGGATTTAATTGGGACTGCTGACAGATGAGTTGCAGAGCCCTGCTCCCCTACATGCACAAATTGGCTCTATGGCCTTGAGAGTATGAAAGTAACAAGTTGATGAACTGACCATTGTAAATGGGACTAGAAGGGGGGTAAGCAGGTGCTGAGCCCACTGAAGGAACATAATTGGATAATCATATCAGTACCGGGACCAATAGAAGGGGTACGGGAGGTACGGGAGAGTACCGGGACCAATGAAATGTTTTTCTATACCTAGAATGGAGTAAAAGTCTATAAAAGTTGTTGTATTGCTAGAAAACTTTGCTCAGCCATTTTGAAATTGACTTTGCTTGAGACTTGTGCACAAATAAATGATTTGGACCTTCTGAACAGACTCCTGGTATTATTGGTTTGTCTGCGCTCTGCTGCTACATGGTAAGGGCAGCAGATGGTGCTGTTTCTCAGGCTGCAGTGCTCTTGATCAATAGACCTCAGAAAGAAGACAGCAGAAGCTTCTAGGATGTATGCTGTGATGGTATAGTGGTTAGTACTCTGTGTTGTGGTCATAGCAACCTCGGTTCGAATCCGAGTCATGGTAGTGGGGCTTTTTGATAATGTGGATAGGGCTAGTTTTCACAGTTTCCTCCAGGTTCAAAATTTGCATCCATTTGAGGAAAAAGGAAATAGAAAAAAGGGACAAATAAGCAGAATGTGGGAACGTGAAAGCAATATGGAAGTAGGCATTGCTTTACATGCTCATGTGCACTTCTCCAAAAGCAATAATATGCCAAATCGATTAAGCCCTTTATGGCACTTGGCGTTCAGCAGCTATCCAACTAAGATAATGTGAAAAGTTGCTTTGCTTTAGGCCTATGCAGAGTGTTCACTGGGAGGTGCTTGTGATTTTACCTTTTTCCTGAAACCTGTAACGAGGTAATAAATGTTTGGTAAACGCAGCAGATGGTGCTGTTTCTTAGGCTACAGTCCTCTTGATCATTAAGCCTAAGAAAAAGTCGGCAGAAGCTTCTAGGTTGTATGCCTTGATAGTATAGTAGTAGTTATTGTAGCAGCAAAGCGCAGACAAACCAATGATAGCAGGAGACTGTTCAGAAGGTCCAAATCATTTATTTGTGCACAAGTCTCGAACCAATCAATTTCAAAATGGCTGAGCAAAGTTTTCAAGCATTACAACAACTTTTATAGACTTCTGTTCCATTCTAGGTATAGAAAAACATTTAATTGGTCCCGGTAACCTCCCGTACCTCCCGTACCTCTTCTATTGGTCCCGGTACTGATAAGTTTATCCAGTTATGTCCCTCCAGTGGGCATGACACCTGCATACCCCCCTTCTAGTCCCAATTACAATGGTCAGTTCATCAACTTGTTACTTTCACACTCTCAAGGTTATAGAACCAATTTGTACGTGCAGAGGAGCTGGGCTCTGCAACTCATCTGTCAGCACTCCCAATTATTTCTTTGCAGATGTACTTTTTCTTATCAGTAACTTTTATACATGTATTTTCTGTATTTTTCCATCTTTCAATACTGCAGTTCTGCTTACCTAAGCTAATTCAATACTTCTACTGAGTTCTATCTTACAATAGCAGCATATTGGGGGATGTGCAATCCTATATGCCTCTCCACAGGCCTCATTTACAGGTCAAGCTAGCCATGCTGGCCTGCTTATGTTCGGACACTGTGGGTCACAGGCCTGCACCTGCCACATTCCCCCCTTTGATTAATCTCACCCTATTATTTAATAAGGTGTGAGAATTAAATCACTTTCTGAAGAATCACATCCTGGCTAAAGGATTTCTACCAGGACTGGCTGTATATAAAGCCATAATTTTTGTTGCGGTCTTCCGCTCTACCGTACTATCAATAGTATTATGAATGGAACGCATACAACATGGGATTAAACATGGTAATAAGAAAATAACAGCAACAAGGATTAGTACCAATACGATGAAAGTCTTAAATCCTCCCACCCATGAAAAGAGGTTAGCAAACCAATTAGGAAATTTCAATGAGTGCCACGTCTGCACTGGCACATAAGCATGTCTTTGCATATCTTTAGCAATTTCTTCAACTACTTGACCTTTATCATCTATTTTCAAACAGCAATTGGTTAAATTCAGTTTACCACATACTCCTCCTTCAGCTGCTAACAAATAATCAAGTGCTAAGCGGTTCTGATATATCGCAGTGCGCATCTGTGTACTTTGTCTAGCTAAAAGCGTAAGAGCATGACTAGTTTCGTTAGTTATTATTTCAACTACTGCTTGTAAGCGAATAATATGATTAATCATATAAATTGGGGTACGATAACCATACATACCATCATCATTCCAAGTGGCGGGTCCATAATATTCAATGATTCTTTCTGGTGGCCAATCATCACCTTGCCATTTCTCCCACTTGCCTATCTGTAAGGCCTCTCTCTTCTGTCTTAGTGCTCTTTTGTGTCGGTGGGTAGTGTATACTGGGTATCCTAATTGTTCTCCATGTTCAGTGTTTAAAAGAAAGAAAGAAGGTCTGATGGTTCCTAAGACACATGCTCCTCCCCAGTGTGGCGGGAGTTGCGCATATGCTCGGTTTCCACAGATCCAATATAGGCCAGGTGGGGCTTGCCAGGCTTGGACTTTGGCAAGGTTAGTCCATAGACCTGCAAGTTCAGGAAATCTAGCTAATGGGTTAGGAGGTTCAGGATGTCCAATTCCTGACCACCATGCTGTCTTTTTGGTCGTGGCATTATAGTATTTCTGGCTAAGACAGACCAGCTGTCCTACCTTTTGGGTGAACTGGGGTCCAGTTCTGGCATAGCAAAGACGTCCAACGATTGAGTGCGCTAACACCCATTCACTGGTAGTCTTGTGTAATTCAGTCTGATTGTAAATCATGGAATAATTCAATTCTCCAGGACCAAGCAGGAAGTCAGTCCTCACTTATGGGTGACGTCGGCGCCGACGGAGCCCTCGCGGAGCAATTTTCCCCAGCTTTCAAAGAAAGCCTTTGGGAATTGCAGCGCGCATGCGCGGTCGTCTTCCCGCCCGAGGGTGCCATCTTAGCCAGTCTTCTTTTTCCGCGGAGCCCTACAGACGTCCCCGTCTTGTCCCCGCGAAAAAGTTGATTTTCTTCTGTATTTTATCCTTTTTTCCTTCGGTTCGATGCCGATCTTTTTCCCGCCCGGACTCGCGACGCCGGTCACGAGTCCTCTTACTTTTTTCGGTTTTTCTGACTTAGTCAGCTTTCGTTTTCGGTTTCCCTGGCAGCCCGGTCCTTTGACCTCGCAGGGGCCCTTTTTCCCCCGATGGCTGCCAGTGGGTTTAAGCGGTGTGGTCGGTGTGACCGAAATATGTCACTAACCGACACACACGACTTTTGCCTCCGCTGCCTGGGCCCGGATCATGAGGAACTGATCTGTGGGCCCTGCAGCAAAATGTCCTCAAAGGCGTTGAGAAGTCGGCGGCATCAGCGTGAGAGAATCTTCGCTGACCCCAGCCGTACCCGGACCTCGTCGGAGGCCTCCGCGTCGAAAGGCTCCAGCTCGGACCGTCGCCGGAGCTCCTCCGACCGGGGTTCTCCCTCCGGGGACCATCGTCGGAAGGTGAAACCCGCGAGGGCGGCGTCGGTGGACGCTCCTGGTTCCGCGAGGGCCAGGTCGCATAGCCCCGACAGCCGCCCCGGGTCCTTGGAGAAGGAACACATCCCGAAGCGACCTCGCCTGGAGTCGGAGATGCCTGCCCGGGTAAGTCCTGTGGTCCTTCTGGACTCGCCTCCGCGACAGCCGACGTCGGGCCCGACGCCGTCGGGGCCCGAGTCGGGGGCTGCTGGGTCACCTGAGCTCGGACTCAGGTTGACGGCCTTGGAGAGCAGACTGTCTGCCTTCATGGACCAGCAGAGGGCACTGCTCGCTGGCTTCGCTGGCGCCGCTGCCCCGACCGCCGGGACGTCGACGTCCAAGTCGACCCCGGAGACCGAGCCGATCCTCGAGTCGATGAGAACTCGAGTCGATCCTCGGTCGAGGTCACCCTCGGCCTCCCGTTCGGGACCGAGGTCGCCGACGCCGACTCCCTCGGCGTCGGGGCGGCTGGCGCCGCACCCTGCCCGGGCCGACCCCACCGAGTCCTCGTCGGAGTCGGTCTGGGAGTCTGAGGAGGAAGAGTCCCCTGATTCTTTCCGGACTCGGTGTGTCCCATCGGACTCACCGGAGTCCGAGCCTCGGAAGCAGTCCCCCCGGAGGATGCCCGGTTCTCGGACTTCGTTAGGGATATGGCCAAGGCTTTGGCCTTCCCTGCGGATCCCGAGGAGGAGCCTCGAGCCGAAGAGCTCGACGCCCTCCAGTATGACTCTCCCGCGAGGGAACACTTTACTGTGCCGGTTCCTCCTATGCTGGAACGACTACTCTTCCGCATGTGGGAGAGTCCGGCCTCCTCGCCGGTCCTGAGCAAGCGGGTCGATTCTATCTATCGAGTCCGCAAGAGCCCTGGCTTTCAAAAGGCACAGCTGCCACACCATTCCATGGTAGTGGAATCGGCCATGCATCGTCTTAAGAGCCAGAAGATGCACTCCTCGGTGCCTCCTGGAAGGGAGGCCCGTAACCTGGCTGGCCTTGGCAAGAAGTGCTTCCAGGGCTCTATGCTCGCATGTCGTGTCCAGACTTACCAGCTATACATGGGCATGTATCTCCGGGATCTGGCTAAAGAGCTAGCCGGATTCTCCGCTGGTCTGTCCGAGGAACCCTTGCGGAGGTTCCTAGCCTTGTCCACTGGCATTCGGGAATGCTCAAAGTTCATGTCCCGAGCAGCCTATGATGGCTTTGAAGCCTCGGCTCGAGTGGCCGCAGCCGGCATCGGTGCCCGCCGACAGGCTTGGCTTCAGTCGTCAGACCTTGAGCCCTGGGTGCAGGACAAGTTGGTCGATGTCCCCTGCCGAGGCGAAAACCTCTTTGGCAAGCCCATGGCGGAAAAGGCTGCGCAAATTGAGACTGAGACTCTCACCAGCACCAGGCTTTCTAGGAAGACCTCCGCCCCTTCCCAGAAAAAGAAGGGCTCGGGGAAAAAGTCCTTTTACCCGAGGAAGGCGGCTGCCTACAAACAATACCCCCATTATCAGGCCCCTGCAGCTCCCCAACAGGGCCAGCAGGCCAAGGGACGGGGTAACGGGTCCCGTAGGCAGCAAGCCCCCAAGCCTGCACCACCAGCCCCTGCTCAGCAGGGTGGGGGCTTTTGACTCACTAAGCATAGCCTCTCCCCCCCCGCTGGTTCCTCCCAGCACCGGAGGCCGGCTGGTTCACTTCGCCCACAGGTGGTCCAGCATCACCGCAGATGCCTGGGTGCTTCAGGTCGTGCGAGAAGGCTATCTTCTCCACTTCCATCAGGTCCCTCCCTCCTATTTTCCGGGAGAACCTCCGCGACCCCCTCTGCACAGGGAGTTGCTCCTTCAGGAGTTAGCAGGTCTTCTGCAGGAACAGGCGGTGGAACCGGTGCCACACCACCTGAGAGGTCAAGGCTTTTATTCAAGGTATTTTCTGATACCAAAGAGAACAGGGGGCCTCAGACCCATCCTGGACTTGTGCAACCTCAACAAGTTCCTTGTGCGGGAGAAGTTCAAAATGCTTACCCTTGGAATCCTTCTGCCCTACCTCCAGCAGGGAGATTGGCTATGCTCCTTGGATCTAAAGGATGCCTACACGCACATCCTCATCCACCCAAGCCACCGCCAATACCTAAGGTTTGTGGTGGCAGGAAATCATTACCAGTACAGAGTACTGCCCTTTGGCCTGTCCTCCGCACCGCGAGTCTTCACAAAATGTCTCGCGGTCGTGGCGGCCCATCTCCGGCTTCACGGCCTCTATGTCTTTCCGTACCTCGACGACTGGCTCATCAGAGCAGCGTCCGCTCAGGAGGTCACCAACGCCACGTGCCGCACGGTGACTCTGCTGCAGCACTTGGGCTTTGTTATAAACTTCGCAAAGTCCACTTTGCTCCCCTCACAGGATCTCGAGTTCATCGGCGCAAGGCTGCACACTCCTCAGGCGCGAGCATACCTACCGCTCGACAGGGCTCAACGGCTCATGGACCTAGCCGACCGCTTTCGCAGCCAGCCCCTGGTCTCCGCCAGGCGCTTCCGGAGACTGCTCGGCCATATGGCTTCCACCGTCCATGTGACCCCCAATGCCCGCCTGAATATGCGGTCTGCTCAATGGTGTCTCTGCCAGCAGTGGCGACAAGCCACGGGCGGCCTAGCAGACCTAGTGCGCGTCTCCGAGCCGCTGGTCTCGTCTCTCCGGTGGTGGCTCCGGCAGCCGAACCTGATATTCGGAATGCCTTTCCAGTCACCTCAGCCGACCCGGGTGCTGACCACCGATGCATCCCTCCTGGGCTGGGGAGCACATTGCCAAGAGGCACGTACTCAGGGCCTCTGGACCACGTGGGAGTCTGCTCAGCAGATCAACTTCCTGGAGCTCAGGGCGATCCGCCTAGCTCTCAAGGCCTTCTCCCACCTGACTTCCCAACAGTCCGTCCTTGTCCAGACGGACAATCAAGTTGCCATGTTCTACGTGAACAAGCAGGGGGGCACGGGCTCCTTCCTCCTCTGCCGGGAGGCACAGAAGCTCTGCTCTTGGGCCGTCAGTCACGGCATTCTCCTCAAGGCAGTTTATCTTCCGGGCCAAGAAAATTGCCTTGCAGACAAACTCAGCAGGGTCCTCCAGCCGCACGAGTGGCGTCTGGATCCCTTGGTAGTTCAGAAGCTCTTCCTCAAGTGGGGTCTCCCCACGGTGGATCTCTTTGCCAGTCCTCACAACCGGCAGCTTCCTCGCTTCTGCTCTCGTCAGCCACACCCCCTTCGGGTTGCAGCGGACGCCTTTCTGATCTCATGGTCGGGGAGCCTTCTGTACGCTTTCCCTCCCATCCCGCTAGTCTCTCGGACTCTTTTCAAGGTTCTCCGAGACAAAGCCTTCATGATCCTTGTGGCCCCTCGCTGGCCCAGGCAGCCGTGGTTTCCGCTCCTGCTGCAACTGGCGGTGGAGGATCCAATCCCTCTGGGGGTACAACCGGATCTCCTCGCTCAGGATCAGGGGTCCCTCCTGCACCCCAACCTCAGGTCTCTCAACCTCATGGCCTGGCTGCTGAGAGGGTAGTCCTTGCTCCCCTTCTCCTGCCGGCGGAGGTGGAGGAGGTCATCTTGGCTTCGCGACGGCCTTCTACCCGCAAATGCTACGCCCTTAAATGGCGTCGCTTTGCAGTCTGGTGTACCCAACAGTCTCAGGATCCCTTCTCCTGCCCGGTGTCGGTGATCTTGCAGTACTTGCTGCACCTCTCTAATCTGGGACTTAAGTCCAACTCCGTCAAAGTTCACCTCAGTGCTCTTTCAGCACATCATGTGCCGGTGGACGGCAGACCTCTCTCCAACGACCCTCTCGTAGCGAGGTTTCTCCGAGGTCTCCTTCTACTTAAACCACCTCTGCGCCCGCCAGCACCTGACTGGGACCTGAATGTGGTTTTGCAGCGGATCACCTGTCCGCCTTTTGAACCTATGGCTACCTGTTCTCTCCGTTTTCTGTCTTGGAAAACACTGTTCTTGATAGCCCTCACTTCCGCTAGACGCGTAAGTGAATTGCAGGCCCTCGTGTCTGATCCCCCTTACACTAGGTTCTACAAGAATAGGGTGGTCCTACGGACTCATCCGAAATTTCTGCCTAAAGTGGTCTCCCCTTTTCACATCAATCAGGAGGTGGTACTTCCAACCTTCTTTCCCAGACCACACTCCAGCCGAGCTGAAACGGTCCTCCATACCCTGGACTGTAGAAGGGCATTGAACTTCTACCTTGACCGTACGCGGGAGCACCGTAAAGCTGCTCAGCTTTTTGTGTCTTTTGACCCCAATAAATTGGGGCTCCCGGTCTCCAAGCGTACTCTGTCCATCTGGGTTGCGGACTGTATCTCTTGGGCTTATGGGGCAGCCGGACTCTCCTTAGAAAGTCGAGTCACGGCTCATTGCGTTCGGGCAAAGGCTACGTCAGTGGCTTACCTCCGCTCTGTTCCGCTGGCAGACATCTGCCGGGCCGCTACTTGGTCTTCGAGCCAGACTTTTGCGGTCCATTACTGTCTCGAGAGGGAGTCCCGTAGGGACAGTGCTTTCGGACAGGCAGTCCTCCGTAATCTCTTTGAGGTCTGAGCAACTCCTACCCTCCATCCCGGATGTGGGCTACCGGTGGGTGATAATTCAGCGAAGATTCTATCCTTCTGTGCTGCTGAGCTAGAGGGAGCTCTTTTTTGTGCTTAGGGTCTCCGGTAGCCTTGAGCTTGGGAGTCCCATAAGTGAGGACTGACTTCCTGCTTGGTCCTGGAGAAAGCGTAGTTACTCACCTGTAACAGGTGTTCTCCAGGAGCAGCAGGAATCAGTCCTCACTACCCTCCCTCCTCCCCTTGGAGTTGCAATTGTCTGCTTATGTTCTTTTTTGCAAATTTTTATGCTGTCTTTTTTAGCTATGTCATCTGACTGGCTAAGATGGCACCCTCGGGCGGGAAGACGACCGCGCATGCGCGCTGCAATTCCCAAAGGCTTTCTTTGAAAGCTGGGGAAAATTGCTCCGCGAGGGCTCCGTCGGCGCCGACGTCACCCATAAGTGAGGACTGATTCCTGCTGCTCCTGGAGAACACCTGTTACAGGTGAGTAACTACGCTTTCTTGGGCTTCCCATGGCCACTGATCTCCCATTTGGGTTCCGCCACAGAAATAACAATCTGTGATCTTAAGACTAGATACTACTGCTCCGGCTAATTCTAGAAATAAATTCTGTGAGGGGTGAGGGATCTCAAACTTATTTACATGCATGGCTTCATAAAAAGTATTATGAATATGATATTTAGATGACTTGTGGGCTTGGGTATTCAATCTGATATACACAATGGTCCCTGGATCTATTGCTCCTCCAGCAATACGTAAACCAAACTTATATCCTTGTTTCCATGCATGGGGATTGTGTATACGTAAGTGTAAGGGGTTGCAAGCATCTTTCTGACATTTATCATTTGTGGTTGGCTTGGTTAAAGTAGCCATTCGTTTATCTATTTTCTCATCAGTTATACCAGTGTTCCAGGTAGCATAAAAAACACATCCCCAATACGGGCAGTAGTAGTCTGCTGCTGGGGCAGTACTATAGCCTGGTTCCTTTTTACCTGTACACTTTCTCCATCCCGTGGCACCTTCTGGACACATATACTTATGGTCATTTCGATACGCTTTCTCCCATGTACCACAGGTGGAATAACTATCTCTATTAATAGCATTGCATGCATCAAAATTCAAAACAGCAGGTTTAGTAATGTCCTTAAGTGGTGGCGTTGCAGCTAATATAGGTCCATCTGCATCCTTCCATCTTATTTCCATCGTGTAATAGGATGGATTCTGATGCGGATTATAGCATGTTTTAATTTTTCCATGAGTGCAAACATTTAGTTCAGTGGTGTTATAGATACACCGAGTTACTGTCCCCTTGCAGGTATAGTAAGAATGATAAAGCAAAGTCTGAGTTACTTTCAGTCCAATTCTAGTAGAAGTAATGCAGGCAGTGCATGGAGGTAAAGCATGAGTCTGTTCAAAACCTCCAAAGAAGGCAACCAAAGCAAAGCAAAAGTAAAGATGCATGTCGATGTTGATTGGAGTTCTTCTGAATCCTCAGCTTGCTGATCTTGATCACGACGGTCTTTTATTCTTCGTCCCGTTTGCTAATGAAGCAATTTAACGGGTGCTGAGTGTTGATTGAAGATCCTCAGGTTGTCCAGTACACATTGACCAACTCATTAGCAATTTCAGTTGGCTTGTGGAGTCTGGCTTAGTCAATGTAATCTCAAAGTAGTGTGTCAAATCACACACAAATTGGGTTCGTTGAAACAAAGCTGTTGCTGCATGGAAAACAGCAATCCTCTTCGAAAGACTTGGCTGCTGCAAAGCACTTGTGATGAAGTGTCTAAGCTGCTGGTTGCCGTCTCAAAGTAACTCGCAAGGGTGCATCAAGATGCTGTTCTGCTGTCCACTGCTCAGGTTCAGGATTGGCGGCGGGCTTGACTCTGCTGTGGTGGATCCAGGCGTCGATCTCGGCTACCTTTACTGCAGTTGGGGTAGACAGGATGACGGTGTACGGTCCCTTCCAATGGGGTTCCAACGGTGTCTTCTTCCAATCTTTGATCCACACCGAAGTACCAGGCTGGTAGGGATGCAAGGGTTCCGTCAAGTTGATAGGCAACTGGTCTTGGATCCACGTATGGAGAGTCTGCAGAACAAAACTAAGAGCTAGAAGTTCTTGTCTGGTTATTTCCGAACCAATTTGGGCTAGACTTCCTTTGATTCCCTGCACTATTGGTGGGGGTTTACCATACAAAACTTCAAAAGGGGAAAATCCTGTTGACTTTACAGGAGCTGAGCGTATTCTGAATAAAGCTATGGGGAGCACTTGGGGCCACTTCAATTGTGTCTCCTGACAAAGCTTAGACATTTGGGCTTTCAAGGTACGATTCATTCGCTCAACTTTCCCTGAACTCTGGGGTCTGTATGCAGTGTGGAGTTTCCATTGTATCTGCAAAGCTTTTGCTAACTGCTGAGTAACTTGGGAGACAAATGAGGGTCCATTGTCTGAGCCTATTACTGCTGGAATTCCGAATCTGGGGACAATCTCTCTCATTAAGACTTTGGTAACTTCTCGGGCTTTCTCAGTTCTGGTTGGGAATGCTTCTACCCACCCAGAGAAAGTACAAACTAATACTAATAGGTAATGGTACCCATTGGCTTTTGGCATTTCGGTGAAATCAACTTGGAGGTTGTGCATGGGGGTCACACCTCTTGACTGAACTCGGGGTGCTGTAATAAGGCCTTGCTTGGCATTATTCTTGGCACAAGTTTGACATTGTCGTGCTACTGAGGCTGATATGGTTGTCATCAGAGGGATGTAGAAATGTGGTCTGAGTGCTTTTTCCATGGCACTTTTTCCATAGTGGGTAGCTTCGTGAAAAGCTTTGACAAAAGATGGTCCTAACAGTTCAGGGATTACTATTCGTCCAGGAGGTTGACTGCCCTCTTCTGGAGGCAGCTTAATCCATCCATCTTTCAGTACTCCATTTTCTCTGTCACAATAGTAATCCAATTCTTTGGTGGTATATCGTGGGGTCCATAGATTCAAAGGTACTGGAAACAATGCTGCTTGCATTGGCATAGCTTGTGGGGCAATTTGTCCTGTCATAGCTGCTTGTCGTGCTGAGGCATCTGCAAATCTATTTCCTCGGGCAACTTCTCCTTTTCCTGCTTGATGTCCTCTGCAATGCATGACAGCTACACGTGTTGGGGCCCATACTGCATCAAGTAACATCAATATCTCGGGACCATATTTGACTGATTTTCCTCCGGATGTGATGAGTCCTCTTTCTTTATAGAGAGCTCCATGGGCATGCAGGGTAGTGAAGGCATATTTGGAATCTGTATATACATTCAGTATAAGTTTTTCTCCTAACAACAATGCTCTGGTAAGTGCTATCAATTCGGCTTTCTGGGCTGATGTGCCTGAGGCTAGGGCTGATGATTCAACTACTTCATGTTGAGTGACGACTGCATATCCGGCACAGCGTCGTCCATCAAGGATGAGACTGCTCCCATCAACATAATAGGTTTGGTCAGGATTGTCTATGGGCACATCTGTTAAGTCGGGTCGACTGGAGAACACAGTCTCCATGACTTCGATACAGTCATGTTCTGGGAGTTCTTCACTGATGGGTATCAAGGTGGCTGGATTCAGGGCATGGCTCACTTCAAGTTGTATCTGTGGGTTTTCACATAACATGCTCTGGTACTTCAACATTCGGGAATTGGTGAGCCAATAATTTGCTTTCTGTTCCATAAGGGCAAGGACTGCATGTGGCACAGTGACTCGTATGCTCTGTCCTAGTGTGAGTTTGTCTGCTTCACTCACTAGTAGTGCTGTAGCTGCAACTGCTCTCAAGCAGGGTGGCCATCCTTTGGCCACAGGGTCCAATTGTTTCGATAGGTAGGCTACAGGTCGTTCCCAATTTCCCAATTTCTGAGTCAACATGCCTAAGGCATTTCCCTGTGCTTCATGTACAAACAAGTGGAAAGGTTTGTGGACATCTGGTAGTCCAAGTGCTGGTGATGACATCAATTCTTCTTTTAACTTTTGGAAGGCTGTATCCTGCTCAAGTCCCCACTCCAGTGGCGACTTTTCTTCTCCTTTTGTGACTTCATACAGTGGTTTGGCAATTTGGGCAAAGTTGGGTATCCAGATTCGGCAATATCCTGCCGCTCCCAGAAAGGCTCTGACTTGCTTTCTGGTTGTTGGAGTTGGAATTCTACATACTGCTTCTTTTCTTTCTCTGCCTAATCTTCTGCTTCCTTGGGTGATACGAAAACCCAAGTATTTCACTTCTGTTTGGCATAGCTGTGCTTTGGCTCTGGAAACTTTATATCCAGCTTCCTCTAGTAACTGCAAGAGATCTTTGGTGGCTCGTATACATTCACTTTCTGATACGGCAGCTATCAACAGATCATCCACGTACTGGAGAAGTACTCTCTTCCCCGGGGCTACTGGATAGCTTGAAAGATCTTGATTCAGTGCGGCACTAAAGATTGTAGGCGAATTCTTGAATCCTTGGGGTAATCTTGTCCAGGTTAGTTGGCCCCCTCTTACAGAGATGGTGTATTGCCATTCGAATGCAATCAATATTTGGCTTACAGGGGCTAATCTTATGCAAAAGAATGCATCTTTCAAATCCAGTACAGTGAAATGGGTAGCTTCAGCGGGTATCAGTCCTAGGAGGGTGTAAGGATTGGGTACAACTGGGTGTATAGTCTCAGCTGCATCATTCACTCTTCTCAAATCTTGCACTGGGCGATAATCATCTGTCCCAGGTTTCTTTACTGGCAAAAGTGGAGTGTTCCATGGGGATTGACATACTTTCAGTAGGCCATACTCAAGTAATCTCTGTAGGTGGCGATGAATGCCTTCAATTGCGGCTCTTGGGAGAGGGTACTGTTAGACTTGCACTGGTGTAGCACAAGGATTTAGGGTTACAATCACTGGAGCTATAAGTTTGTCTAGTCATCGGGGACTGCCTTCTGCCCATACTACAAGTGATTCATGAATGATCTTTAAAGGTTGTTCAAAATAGGTATCTTGAATCGAATCATCAATGTAGTATCTCCATTCTTCTTCTCGGGGAACTGTCAGCAGCATTACTCCTGCTGGTTTGGCTTGGGAATTCACTGTCATTTGCATTTCTCCTTGCTCAGAGAAAGATATTTGTGCTTGAAGCTTGGCTAGCATATCTCGTCCCAGTAGGGGGACTGGACATTCGGGCATGTAAAGGAATTGATGAGTTACTTGCTGTCCTCCTAGACTGCATATTCGGTTTTGAAGAAAAGACTTTGTGGCTTTGGCACCAGTTGCTCCTATAATGGTGACTGCTTTCTTGGTGAATGGGGCTATCTTTTTGTCTACTACTGAATGTTCTGCTCCAGTATCAACCATAAAGTCCATAAATTGGTCTCCTATTTGTATTTCGACCATAGGCTCCTGGAGACCTAAAGCAAACTTGGAGCCCGGTCTGTCCTAATCCACGTCATCCTCTTCATGGGCCTGCGTGGCCAATGCTTGGATGGCTCCTCCTCCCTCTCTCGCTGGAATTGTTCTCGATTGGCTCCTCCTCGGCCTCGGGGACGGCCTCGTCTTTCTTCTCGCCACTGATGATCGTATTCGTCATCATGCTGGGCGTCTTCGAGTTGCGGGCATGTATCTCTCCAATGTCCTTGCTCTTTGGAGTAGGCGCATTGGTTCACGCCTAGTCTCTGGGTCCGGCCTCCGCCTTGACCCCGCCCTCTTCCTCTGCTCCTTCGATTAGGGACACCTCCCCTTTTCTGTTCAACTATGGCCGCAGCCAAAAAATCAGCTTTCTTCTTCATCTTTCTATCACATTCTCTCTGTCTTTCAGTATCACGATTCACATACACTTTATGAGCGACTTCCAATAACTGTGTTGCATTCATGCCCGCAAACCCTTCTAATTTCTGTAATTTACGTCTAATGTCTGGTTGAGACTGGTTTACAAAAGCAGAATTCACCATGCATAAACTTCCTGGTGCCTCGGGATCATAGGGAGTATACATTCTGTAAGCTTCAGTTAATCTCTCATAATAATCTGCTGGGCTCTCATCTATTCCTTGGATAATTCCTGCAACTTTGGAAAGGTTCATAGCTTTCTGGCCCCCTCTTCGCAGGCCTTGTAAAAAGCCTTGGCGAAAACGGGCTAGGGCGGTGGATCCTTCATCTGTATTTGGATCCCATTGGGGGTCTTCATTTGGGAATTCTCTCTGAGCTGCTTCTCTACGATCTATTATATTCTGACCCTGTGCTGGAGCTGCAGGGTTCTCTGCCATCCATTCGATAGCTGCTTTTCTAATTCTCGCTCGTTCTTCTGTAGTGAATAGGGTGGTCAGGAGCTGACGGCAATCTGGCCAAGTGGGTTGGTGAGTTTCCATAATACTAGTTACTAATTCTGTCAGCTCCTGGGGCTTGCTAGTATAGGAGGCGTAGTGCGACCTCCAATTTAATAAATCAGTTGTAGAGAAAGGGATATACACATAAGTTAGGGGTCCCGCTACCACTTCATCATTATCATTCTTTACGGGCACTCCCGGGACTTGCCTTAAGGGAAACAGTTTGGCTGTCCTAGGCGTCATTTGAGTCTGGGATCTAAGGGCTATTGTCGTTGTCTTTGCAGGAGTTGCTGTCTTTTTCTCAACTGGTTTTGCTTTGGGTTTTTTTTTTCTTTCACTGGCTTGCTAGTGCTGGCGCTAGCTTCCTCAATTATTTGTACACTTTCCTCTTCTTCCTCTTCTGGGGGATCCTCTCTTTCTTCTTCTTCTAATTCCGCTTCTGGCTCACTTTTTACATCCTCCTCTTCTCTTCCCGCTAACTCTCTCTCTTCCTCTCCTCCAGGAGGGGGAGGTCAGGGATTGGGTCTCGCCTCGGCTCCGGCGGTCTCTGGGGTGCTGGGGCAGGACGCCGCCGGGCTATTCTTACTGGACCTGGGGTTCGGGGCTGCCTGAGGACTACTTCCGGGGAATCGGGATCTGCCAAGATGGGTTTCTTCTTGGCTTTCTTATCCTGCTCTTTCATTCTAGGCTGTTCCTTTCTCTGTCTAGAATCTGTTTTAGCTAACATTATTCTGCACTGTTCCTCATAACAGCGCTGCGCCCAGGAGGGCGGATCTTCACAAATACTTAACCAGGAATCTATATAGGGGTACTGATCTGGGTGCGCTACCCGCACTCTACGGTGTATTGACTGGATAATCTCTACGGTGAACGTTTCCTCTCGGGGCCAGACGGGGTCTAGATCGGGCCACTCCCTAGTACACAAAATCTGCAAACGGGCTGCTGTCATTTTAATACCATAATCTCCTGAATATCCCTCTTTAAAATGTGCGATCATACATTCGAATGGAGTGTTCCTAGTAGACTCCGCCCCTCCCATTTCGATGTGTGCGCGCAACAACAGACAAAAGGGAAAAGGTGGGCGGACCGTGGGTAAGGGGTCCTCACGGCCCTGGAAACGTATAGGGAATACAAATAACAAGACAAGACGACAATCGCTTCCCCCTTTTCGCGACCTGAACGCGGTCGCCCGGTCAGGAAATGCGCTAATCAGGGGTCAGCTTTCACTTGGTCCGTGCTGCCAGACCTCTCAATCACACTTCGTTCACACAATCATGCTAGCAACGTATTCCCAGAATGCATTCGTTTCTATCTGTTCTGACTAGTCTTTTCCAAGTACAATTACAAAAAGGATGAGGGTTTCACCTAGCGAATTCCCATGCCAGGCTACTCGGCTCTTCCTTGAGAGGTGATCAGGCTCTCTTACCAATTCCCAATATCTCGAGATTACAAATTCCAAATTCCAAGTTCCAATGGCAGTACTGCTCTTTCTATTTCTGTCTAGACCCAAAATCAAAACTATACTCACCGGATCCGGTCCTCAAAACTTCCCAAGCAGGCGCATGAGTTGGACCTCGGACTCCCCTCACTCGGGTTCGAGGCGTTGACTCCAGCCGGGCTCGTCACCCGCCGAGGTCCGACCAGCTCCCTCCGATACAAGGGACCGGCGGCGCCAGGGAGCGGCCCTCGTCGGAAGGGCGCGATCCCGGCAGGACCAAGCCTATAGAGGCGGAAAGTCGTGGTATATTGCCCTATATACACTTTGATTCCACAACTTCCCGGCCAACGCACCAAGGAATATGTAGCAGCAAAGCGCAGACAAACCAATGATACCAGGAGTCTGTTCAGAAGGTCCAAATCATTTATTTGTGCACAAGTCTCAAGCAAGGCAATTTCAAAATGGCTGAGCAAAGTTTTCAAGCATTACAACAACTTTTATAGACTTCTGTTCCATTCTAGGTATAGAAAAACATTTCATTGGTCCCGGTAACCTCCCGTACCTCCGCCATTGGTCCCGGTACTGATAAGTTTCTCCAATTATGTTCCTTCTGTGGGCTTCTGTAGGCATGACACCTGCCTGCCCCCCTTCTAGTCCCAATTACAATGGTCAGTTCATCAACTTGTTACTTTCACACTTTCAAGGCTATGGCACCATAAGTGCGTGCAGAAGAGCAAGGAACTGAAACTCATCTGTCAGCTCTCCACAATATTTCTCTGCACATGTACTTTTTCTTATCACTAACTTTAAAACACATCTTGTCTGTATTTATCCATTTCTAAATTCAGCAATTCTGCTTATCTAAGCTAAGTCAATATTTCTACTGAGTTCTTTCTTACAATAGCAGCATGTTGGGGGATGTGCAATCCTATATGCCTCTCCACAGGCCTCATTTACAGGTCAAGCTAGCCATGCTGGCCTGCCTATGTCAGACACCGTGGGTCACAGTCTTGCACCTGCCACAGTAGTTATTACTCTGTGCTGTGATAAAAGCACATGAAGTGATTATTTCTAGTTGTCGATGTTGCAGCAACCTCGTCTCTACTCCGAGTCAGGGGAGATGACCCATTTAGATAATGTGGATAGGGGTAGTTTTCACAGTTTCTTCCGACTTCCACATTTTCTTCCATTTCAGGGAACAGAAATTGGAAATAGAAGAGACAAAGGATCAGAATGTGGGAAACGTTAAAGCAACATGGAAGCAGACATTGCTTTCCATACTCATCTGCAGTCCTCCAAAAGCAATAATATGGCAAATCCATTAAGCCCTCTATGGCACGCGGCTTTGAGCAACTAACCAACTAATATGAAAAGTCGCTATCAGCAGTTTTGCTTTAGGCCCATCCAAACTGTTGACTCGGAAGTGCTGGTGACTTGACCTTTCCGAAGCCTACAATGAGGAAAAAACATGTTTGGCAAAGGCAGCAGATGGTGCTGTTTCTCAGGCTACATTGCTCTTGATTAATAGGCCTGAGAAACCAATCAGCAGAATCGTCTGGGTTGTATGCCGTTATCCTGTAGCGGTTAGTCCTTTGTGTTGTAGTCACAGGAAACCTGAGTTTGCATTCGAATCATGGCAGTTGGCTTCTTTTGATAGCTTGGACAGGGGTAGTTTTCACAGTTTTCTCCACATTGCAAATTTGCTTCCATTCGAGGGAAAAGGAATTAAAAATAGAATGGACAAACAAACAGAATGTGGGAAACATGTAAGCAAAATGGACGCATGCCTGGCTTTGCATGCTCATGTGGAATCCACAAAAAGCCATGATATACCAAATCGATTAAACACTTTATGGCACTTGGCTTTCAGCAACTAACCAACTCAGACACTATGAAAAATTCCTACCAGCTGCTTTGCTTTAGGCCCTTCCAGATTCTTTACTGGGAGATGCTTGTGACTTCATCTTTCCGAAGCCTATAACGTGGAAAAAATGCTTGGTAAGGGCAGCAGATGGTGCTGTTTCTCAGGCTGCAGTTCTCTTGCTCAATAGACCTGAGAAAGAAAACAGCAGAAGCTTCTAGGATGTATGCCGTGATCGTATAGTGGTTAGTACTCTGTGTTGTGGTCACAGCAACCTCGGTTCGAATCCGAGTCATGGCAGTGGGGTTGTTTTGATAATGTGGATAGGGCTAATTTTCACAGTTTCCTCCAGGTTCAAAATTTGCATCCATTTGAGGAAAAAGGAAATAGAAAAAAGGGACAAATAAGCAGAATGTGGGAACGTGAAAGCAATATGGAAGTAGGCATTGCTTTACATGCTCATGTGCACTTCTCCAAAAGCAATAATATGCCAAATCGATTAAGCCCTTTATGGCACTTGGCGTTCAGCAGCTATCCAACTAAGATAATGTGAAAAGTTGCTTTGCTTTAGGCCTATGCAGAGTGTTCACTGGGAGGTGCTTGTGATTTTACCTTTTTCCTGAAACCTGTAACGAGGTAATAAATGTTTGGTAAACGCAGCAGATGGTGCTGTTTCTTAGGCTACAGTCCTCTTGATCATTAAGCCTAAGAAAAAGTCGGCAGAAGCTTCTAGGTTGTATGCCTTGATAGTATAGTAGTAGTTATTACTCTGTGCTGTGATAAAAGCACATGAAGTGATTATTTCTAGTTGTCGATGTTGCAGCAACCTCGTCTCTACTCCGAGTCAGGGGAGATGACCCATTTAGATAATGTGGATAGGGGTAGTTTTCACAGTTTCTTCCGACTTCCACATTTTCTTCCATTTCAGGGAACAGAAATTGGAAATAGAAAAGACAAAGGATCAGAATGTGGGAAACGTTAAAGCAACATGGAAGCAGACATTGCTTTCCATACTCATCTGCAGTCCTCCAAAAGCAATAATATGGCAAATCCATTAAGCCCTCTATGGCACGCGGCTTTGAGCAACTAACCAACTAATATGAAAAGTCGCTATCAGCAGTTTTGCTTTAGGCCCATCCAAACTGTTGACTCGGAAGTGCTGGTGACTTGACCTTTCCGAAGCCTACAATGAGGAAAAAACATGTTTGGCAAAGGCAGCAGATGGTGCTGTTTCTCAGGCTACATTGCTCTTGATTAATAGGCCTGAGAAACCAATCAGCAGAATCGTCTGGGTTGTATGCCGTTATCCTGTAGCGGTTAGTCCTTTGTGTTGTAGTCACAGGAAACCTGAGTTTGCATTCGAATCATGGCAGTTGGCTTCTTTTGATAGCTTGGACAGGGGTAGTTTTCACAGTTTTCTCCACATTGCAAATTTGCTTCCATTCGAGGGAAAAGGAATTAAAAATAGAATGGACAAACAAACAGAATGTGGGAAACATGTAAGCAAAATGGACGCATGCCTGGCTTTGCATGCTCATGTGGAATCCACAAAAAGCCATGATATACCAAATCGATTAAACACTTTATGGCACTTGGCTTTCAGCAACTAACCAACTCAGACACTATGAAAAATTCCTACCAGCTGCTTTGCTTTAGGCCCTTCCAGATTCTTTACTGGGAGATGCTTGTGACTTCATCTTTCCGAAGCCTATAACGTGGAAAAATGCTTGGTAAGGGCAGCAGATGGTGCTGTTTCTCAGGCTGCAGTGCTCTTGATCAATAGACCTGAGAAAGAAGACAGCAGAAGCTTCTAGGATGTATGCCGTGATCGTATAGTGGTTAGTACTCTGTGTTGTGGTCACAGCAACCTCGGTTCGAATCCGAGTCATGGCAGTGGGGTTGTTTTGATAATGTGGATAGGGCTAATTTTCACAGTTTCCTCCAGGTTCAAAATTTGCATCCATTTGAGGAAAAAGGAAATAGAAAAAAGGGACAAATAAGCAGAATGTGGGAACGTGAAAGCAATATGGAAGTAGGCATTGCTTTACATGCTCATGTGCACTTCTCCAAAAGCAATAATATGCCAAATCGATTAAGCCCTTTATGGCACTTGGCGTTCAGCAGCTATCCAACTAAGATGATGTGAAAAGTTGCTTTGCTTTAGGTCTATGCAGAGTGTTCACTGGGAGGTGCTTGTGATTTTACCTTTTTCCTGAAACCTGTAACGAGGTAATAAATGTTTGGTAAACGCAGCAGATGGTGCTGTTTCTTAGGCTACAGTCCTCTTGATCATTAAGCCTAAGAAAAAGTCGGCAGAAGCTTCTAGGTTGTATGCCTTGATAGTATTGTAGTAGTTATTACTCTGTGCTGTGATAAAAGCACATGAAGTGATTATTTCTAGTTGTCGATGTTGCAGCAACCTCGTCTCTACTCCGAGTCAGGGGAGATGACCCATTTAGATAATGTGGATAGGGGTAGTTTTCACAGTTTCTTCCGACTTCCACATTTTCTTCCATTTCAGGGAACAGAAATTGGAAATAGAAGAGACAAAGGATCAGAATGTGGGAAACGTTAAAGCAACATGGAAGCAGACATTGCTTTCCATACTCATCTGCAGTCCTCCAAAAGCAATAATATGGCAAATCCATTAAGCCCTCTATGGCACGCGGCTTTGAGCAACTAACCAACTAATATGAAAAGTCGCTATCAGCTGTTTTGCTTTAGGCCCATCCAGACTGTTGACTCGGAAGTGCTGGTGACTTGACCTTTCCGAAGCCTACAATGAGGAAAAAACATGTTTGGCAAAGGCAGCAGATGGTGCTGTTTCTCAGGCTACATTGCTCTTGATTAATAGGCCTGAGAAACCAATCAGCAGAATCGTCTGGGTTGTATGCCGTTATCCTGTAGCGGTTAGTCCTTTGTGTTGTAGTCACAGGAAACCTGAGTTTGCATTCGAATCATGGCAGTTGGCTTCTTTTGATAGCTTGGATAGGGGTAGTTTTCACAGTTTTCTCCACATTGCAAATTTGCTTCCATTCGAGGGAAAAGGAATTAAAAATAGAATGGACAAACAAACAGAATGTGGGAAACATGTAAGCAAAATGGACGCATGCCTGGCTTTGCATGCTCATGTGGAATCCACAAAAAGCCATGATATACCAAATCGATTAAACACTTTATGGCACTTGGCTTTCAGCAACTAACCAACTCAGACACTATGAAAAATTCCTACCAGCTGCTTTGCTTTAGGCCCTTCCAGATTCTTTACTGGGAGATGCTTGTGACTTCATCTTTCCGAAGCCTATAACGTGGAAAAAACGCTTGGTAAGGGCAGCAGATGGTGCTGTTTCTCAGGCTGCAGTGCTCTTGATCAATAGACCTGAGAAAGAAGACAGCAGAAGCTTCTAGGATGTATGCCGTGATCGTATAGTGGTTAGTACTCTGTGTTGTGGTCACAGCAACCTCGGTTCGAATCCGAGTCATGGCAGTGGGGCTGTTTTGATAATGTGGATAGGGCTAGTTTTCACATTTTTCTCCAGGTTCAAAATTTCCATCCATTTGAGGAAAATGGAAATAGTTAAAAGGGGCAAATAAGCAGAATGTGGGAACGTGAAAGCAATATGGAAGTAGGCATTGCTTTACATGCTCATGTGCACATCTCCAAAAGCAATAATATGCCAAATCGATTAAGCCCTTTATGGCACTTGGCGTTCAGCAGCTATCCAACTAAGATAATGTGAAAAGTTGCTTTGCTTTAGGCCTATGCAGAGTGTTCACTGGGAGGTGCTTGTGATTTTACCTTTTTCCTGAAACCTGTAACGAGGTAATAAATGTTTGGTAAACGCAGCAGATGGTGCTGTTTCTTAGGCTGCAGTCCTCTTGATCATTAAGCCTAAGAAAAAGTCGGCAGAAGCTTCTGGGTTGTATGCCTTGATAGTATAGTAGTATTTATTACTCTGTGCTGTGATAAAAGCACATGAAGTGATTATTTCTAGTTGTCGATGTTGCAGCAACCTCGTCTCTACTCCGAGTCAGGGGAGATGACAAATTTAGATAATGTGGATAGGGGTAGTTTTCACAGTTTCTTCCGACTTCCACATTTTCTTCCATTTCAGGGAACAGAAATTGGAAATAGAAGAGACAAAAGATCAGAATGTGGGAAACGTTAAAGCAGCATGGAAGCAGACATTGCTTTCCATACTCATCTGCAGTCCTCCAAAAGCAATAATATGGCAAATCCATTAAGCCCTCTATGGCACACGGCTTTGAGCAACTAACCAACTAATATGAAAAGTCGCTATCAGCTGTTTTGCTTTAGGCCCATCCAGACTGTTGACTCGGAAGTGCTGGTGACTTGACCTTTCCGAAGTCTACAATGAGGAAAAAACATGTTTGGCAAAGGCAGCAGATGGTGCTGTTGCTTAGGCTACATTGCTCTTGATTAATAGGCCTGAGAAACCAATCAGCAGAATCGTCTGGGTTGTATGCCGTGATCCTGTAGCGGTTAGTCCTTTGTGTTGTAGTCACAGGAAACCTGAGTTTGCATTCGAATCATGGCAGTTGGCTTCTTTTGATAGCTTGGACAGGGGTAGTTTTCACAGTTTTCTCCACATTGCAAATTTGCTTCCATTCGAGGGAAAAGGAATTAAAAATAGAATGGACAAACAAACAGAATGTGGGAAACATGTAAGCAAAATGGACGCATGCCTGGCTTTGCATGCTCATGTGGAATCCACAAAAAGCCATGATATACCAAATCGATTAAACACTTTATGGCACTTGGCTTTCAGCAACTAACCAACTCAGACACTATGAAAAATTCCTACCAGCTGCTTTGCTTTAGGCCCTTCCAGATTCTTTACTGGGAGATGCTTGTGACTTCATCTTTCCGAAGCCTATAACGTGGAAAAAACGCTTGGTAAGGGCAGCAGATGGTGCTGTTTCTCAGGCTGCAGTGCTCTTGATCAATAGACCTGAGAAAGAAGACAGCAGAAGCTTCTAGGATGTATGCCGTGATCGTATAGTGGTTAGTACTCTGTGTTGTGGTCACAGCAACCTCGGTTCGAATCCGAGTCATGGCAGTGGGGTTGTTTTGATAATGTGGATAGGGCTAATTTTCACAGTTTCCTCCAGGTTCAAAATTTGCATCCATTTGAGGAAAAAGGAAATAGAAAAAAGGGACAAATAAGCAGAATGTGGGAACGTGAAAGCAATATGGAAGTAGGCATTGCTTTACATGCTCATGTGCACTTCTCCAAAAGCAATAATATGCCAAATCGATTAAACACTTTATGGCACTTGGCTTTCAGCAACTAACCAACTCAGACACTATGAAAAATTCCTACCAGCTGCTTTGCTTTAGGCCCTTCCAGATTCTTTACTGGGAGATGCTTGTGACTTCATCTTTCCGAAGCCTATAACGTGGAAAAAATGCTTGGTAAGGGCAGCAGATGGTGCTGTTTCTCAGGCTGCAGTTCTCTTGCTCAATAGACCTGAGAAAGAAAACAGCAGAAGCTTCTAGGATGTATGCCGTGATCGTATAGTGGTTAGTACTCTGTGTTGTGGTCACAGCAACCTTGGTTTGAATCCGAGTCAGGGCAGTGGGGCTGTTTTGTTAATGTGGATAGGGCTAGTTTTCACAGTTTTCTCCAGGTTAAAAATTTCCATCCATTTGAGGAAAAAGGAAATAGTTAAAAGGGACAAATAAGCAGAATGTGGGAACGTGAAAGCAATATGGAAGTAGGCATTGCTTTACATGCTCATGTGCACATCTCCAAAAGCAATAATATGCCAAATCGATTAAGCCCTTTATGGCACTTGGCGTTCAGCAGCTATCCAACTAAGATAATGTGAAAAGTTGCTTTGCTTTAGGCCTATGCAGAGTGTTCACTGGGAGGTGCTTGTGATTTTACCTTTTTCCTGAAACCTGTAACGAGGTAATAAATGTTTGGTAAACGCAGCAGATGGTGCTGTTTCTTAGGCTACAGTCCTCTTGATCATTAAGCCTAAGAAAAAGTCGGCAGAAGCTTCTAGGTTGTATGCCTTGATAGTATAGTAGTAGTTATTACTCTGTGCTGTGATAAAAGCACATGAAGTGATTATTTCTAGTTGTCGATGTTGCAGCAACCTCGTCTCTACTCCGAGTCAGGGGAGATGACCCATTTAGATAATGTGGATAGGGGTAGTTTTCACAGTTTCTTCCGACTTCCACATTTTCTTCCATTTCAGGGAACAGAAATTGGAAATAGAAGAGACAAAGGATCAGAATGTGGGAAACGTTAAAGCAACATGGAAGCAGACATTGCTTTCCATACTCATCTGCAGTCCTCCAAAAGCAATAATATGGCAAATCCATTAAGCCCTCTATGGCACGCGGCTTTGAGCAACTAACCAACTAATATGAAAAGTCGCTATCAGCAGTTTTGCTTTAGGCCCATCCAAACTGTTGACTCGGAAGTGCTGGTGACTTGACCTTTCCGAAGCCTACAATGAGGAAAAAACATGTTTGGCAAAGGCAGCAGATGGTGCTGTTTCTCAGGCTACATTGCTCTTGATTAATAGGCCTGAGAAACCAATCAGCAGAATCGTCTGGGTTGTATGCCGTTATCCTGTAGCGGTTAGTCCTTTGTGTTGTAGTCACAGGAAACCTGAGTTTGCATTCGAATCATGGCAGTTGGCTTCTTTTGATAGCTTGGATAGGGGTAGTTTTCACAGTTTTCTCCACATTGCAAATTTGCTTCCATTCGAGGGAAAAGGAATTAAAAATAGAATGGACAAACAAACAGAATGTGGGAAACATGTAAGCAAAATGGACGCATGCCTGGCTTTGCATGCTCATGTGGAATCCACAAAAAGCCATGATATACCAAATCGATTAAACACTTTATGGCACTTGGCTTTCAGCAACTAACCAACTCAGACACTATGAAAAATTCCTACCAGCTGCTTTGCTTTAGGCCCTTCCAGATTCTTTACTGGGAGATGCTTGTGACTTCATCTTTCCGAAGCCTATAACGTGGAAAAAATGCTTGGTAAGGGCAGCAGATGGTGCTGTTTCTCAGGCTGCAGTGCTCTTGATCAATAGACCTGAGAAAGAAAACAGCAGAAGCTTCTAGGATGTATGCCGTGATCGTATAGTGGTTAGTACTCTGTGTTGTGGTCACAGCAACCTCGGTTCGAATCCGAGTCATGGCAGTGGGGTTGTTTTGATAATGTGGATAGGGCTAATTTTCACAGTTTCCTCCAGGTTCAAAATTTGCATCCATTTGAGGAAAAAGGAAATAGAAAAAAGGGACAAATAAGCAGAATGTGGGAACGTGAAAGCAATATGGAAGTAGGCATTGCTTTACATGCTCATGTGCACTTCTCCAAAAGCAATAATATGCCAAATCGATTAAGCCCTTTATGGCACTTGGCGTTCAGCAGCTATCCAACTAAGATGATGTGAAAAGTTGCTTTGCTTTAGGTCTATGCAGAGTGTTCACTGGGAGGTGCTTGTGATTTTACCTTTTTCCTGAAACCTGTAACGAGGTAATAAATGTTTGGTAAACGCAGCAGATGGTGCTGTTTCTTAGGCTACAGTCCTCTTGATCATTAAGCCTAAGAAAAAGTCGGCAGAAGCTTCTAGGTTGTATGCCTTGATAGTATTGTAGTAGTTATTACTCTGTGCTGTGATAAAAGCACATGAAGTGATTATTTCTAGTTGTCGATGTTGCAGCAACCTCGTCTCTACTCCGAGTCAGGGGAGATGACCCATTTAGATAATGTGGATAGGGGTAGTTTTCACAGTTTCTTCCGACTTCCACATTTTCTTCCATTTCAGGGAACAGAAATTGGAAATAGAAGAGACAAAGGATCAGAATGTGGGAAACGTTAAAGCAACATGGAAGCAGACATTGCTTTCCATACTCATCTGCAGTCCTCCAAAAGCAATAATATGGCAAATCCATTAAGCCCTCTATGGCACGCGGCTTTGAGCAACTAACCAACTAATATGAAAAGTCGCTATCAGCAGTTTTGCTTTAGGCCCATCCAAACTGTTGACTCGGAAGTGCTGGTGACTTGACCTTTCCGAAGCCTACAATGAGGAAAAAACATGTTTGGCAAAGGCAGCAGATGGTGCTGTTTCTCAGGCTACATTGCTCTTGATTAATAGGCCTGAGAAACCAATCAGCAGAATCGTCTGGGTTGTATGCCGTTATCCTGTAGCGGTTAGTCCTTTGTGTTGTAGTCACAGGAAACCTGAGTTTGCATTCGAATCATGGCAGTTGGCTTCTTTTGATAGCTTGGACAGGGGTAGTTTTCACAGTTTTCTCCACATTGCAAATTTGCTTCCATTCGAGGGAAAAGGAATTAAAAATAGAATGGACAAACAAACAGAATGTGGGAAACATGTAAGCAAAATGGACGCATGCCTGGCTTTGCATGCTCATGTGGAATCCACAAAAAGCCATGATATACCAAATCGATTAAACACTTTATGGCACTTGGCTTTCAGCAACTAACCAACTCAGACACTATGAAAAATTCCTACCAGCTGCTTTGCTTTAGGCCCTTCCAGATTCTTTACTGGGAGATGCTTGTGACTTCATCTTTCCGAAGCCTATAACGTGGAAAAAATGCTTGGTAAGGGCAGCAGATGGTGCTGTTTCTCAGGCTGCAGTGCTCTTGATCAATAGACCTGAGAAAGAAGACAGCAGAAGCTTCTAGGATGTATGCCGTGATCGTATAGTGGTTAGTACTCTGTGTTGTGGTCACAGCAACCTCGGTTCGAATCCGAGTCATGGCAGTGGGGTTGTTTTGATAATGTGGATAGGGCTAATTTTCACAGTTTCCTCCAGGTTCAAAATTTGCATCCATTTGAGGAAAAAGGAAATAGAAAAAAGGGACAAATAAGCAGAATGTGGGAACGTGAAAGCAATATGGAAGTAGGCATTGCTTTACATGCTCATGTGCACTTCTCCAAAAGCAATAATATGCCAAATCGATTAAGCCCTTTATGGCACTTGGCGTTCAGCAGCTATCCAACTAAGATGATGTGAAAAGTTGCTTTGCTTTAGGTCTATGCAGAGTGTTCACTGGGAGGTGCTTGTGATTTTACCTTTTTCCTGAAACCTGTAACGAGGTAATAAATGTTTGGTAAACGCAGCAGATGGTGCTGTTTCTTAGGCTACAGTCCTCTTGATCATTAAGCCTAAGAAAAAGTCGGCAGAAGCTTCTAGGTTGTATGCCTTGATAGTATAGTAGTAGTTATTACTCTGTGCTGTGATAAAAGCACATGAAGTGATTATTTCTAGTTGTCGATGTTGCAGCAACCTCGTCTCTACTCCGAGTCAGGGGAGATGACCCATTTAGATAATGTGGATAGGGGTAGTTTTCACAGTTTCTTCCGACTTCCACATTTTCTTCCATTTCAGGGAACAGAAATTGGAAATAGAAAAGACAAAGGATCAGAATGTGGGAAACGTTAAAGCAACATGGAAGCAGACATTGCTTTCCATACTCATCTGCAGTCCTCCAAAAGCAATAATATGGCAAATCCATTAAGCCCTCTATGGCACGCGGCTTTGAGCAACTAACCAACTAATATGAAAAGTCGCTATCAGCAGTTTTGCTTTAGGCCCATCCAAACTGTTGACTCGGAAGTGCTGGTGACTTGACCTTTCCGAAGCCTACAATGAGGAAAAAACATGTTTGGCAAAGGCAGCAGATGGTGCTGTTTCTCAGGCTACATTGCTCTTGATTAATAGGCCTGAGAAACCAATCAGCAGAATCGTCTGGGTTGTATGCCGTTATCCTGTAGCGGTTAGTCCTTTGTGTTGTAGTCACAGGAAACCTGAGTTTGCATTCGAATCATGGCAGTTGGCTTCTTTTGATAGCTTGGACAGGGGTAGTTTTCACAGTTTTCTCCACATTGCAAATTTGCTTCCATTCGAGGGAAAAGGAATTAAAAATAGAATGGACAAACAAACAGAATGTGGGAAACATGTAAGCAAAATGGACGCATGCCTGGCTTTGCATGCTCATGTGGAATCCACAAAAAGCCATGATATACCAAATCGATTAAACACTTTATGGCACTTGGCTTTCAGCAACTAACCAACTCAGACACTATGAAAAATTCCTACCAGCTGCTTTGCTTTAGGCCCTTCCAGATTCTTTACTGGGAGATGCTTGTGACTTCATCTTTCCGAAGCCTATAACGTGGAAAAAACGCTTGGTAAGGGCAGCAGATGGTGCTGTTTCTCAGGCTGCAGTGCTCTTGATCAATAGACCTGAGAAAGAAGACAGCAGAAGCTTCTAGGATGTATGCCGTGATCGTATAGTGGTTAGTACTCTGTGTTGTGGTCACAGCAACCTCGGTTCGAATCCGAGTCATGGCAGTGGGGTTGTTTTGATAATGTGGATAGGGCTAATTTTCACAGTTTCCTCCAGGTTCAAAATTTGCATCCATTTGAGGAAAAAGGAAATAGAAAAAAGGGACAAATAAGCAGAATGTGGGAACGTGAAAGCAATATGGAAGTAGGCATTGCTTTACATGCTCATGTGCACTTCTCCAAAAGCAATAATATGCCAAATCGATTAAGCCCTTTATGGCACTTGGCGTTCAGCAGCTATCCAACTAAGATGATGTGAAAAGTTGCTTTGCTTTAGGTCTATGCAGAGTGTTCACTGGGAGGTGCTTGTGATTTTACCTTTTTCCTGAAACCTGTAACGAGGTAATAAATGTTTGGTAAACGCAGCAGATGGTGCTGTTTCTTAGGCTACAGTCCTCTTGATCATTAAGCCTAAGAAAAAGTCGGCAGAAGCTTCTAGGTTGTATGCCTTGATAGTATTGTAGTAGTTATTACTCTGTGCTGTGATAAAAGCACATGAAGTGATTATTTCTAGTTGTCGATGTTGCAGCAACCTCGTCTCTACTCCGAGTCAGGGGAGATGACCCATTTAGATAATGTGGATAGGGGTAGTTTTCACAGTTTCTTCCGACTTCCACATTTTCTTCCATTTCAGGGAACAGAAATTGGAAATAGAAGAGACAAAGGATCAGAATGTGGGAAACGTTAAAGCAACATGGAAGCAGACATTGCTTTCCATACTCATCTGCAGTCCTCCAAAAGCAATAATATGGCAAATCCATTAAGCCCTCTATGGCACGCGGCTTTGAGCAACTAACCAACTAATATGAAAAGTCGCTATCAGCTGTTTTGCTTTAGGCCCATCCAGACTGTTGACTCGGAAGTGCTGGTGACTTGACCTTTCCGAAGCCTACAATGAGGAAAAAACATGTTTGGCAAAGGCAGCAGATGGTGCTGTTTCTCAGGCTACATTGCTCTTGATTAATAGGCCTGAGAAACCAATCAGCAGAATCGTCTGGGTTGTATGCCGTTATCCTGTAGCGGTTAGTCCTTTGTGTTGTAGTCACAGGAAACCTGAGTTTGCATTCGAATCATGGCAGTTGGCTTCTTTTGATAGCTTGGATAGGGGTAGTTTTCACAGTTTTCTCCACATTGCAAATTTGCTTCCATTCGAGGGAAAAGGAATTAAAAATAGAATGGACAAACAAACAGAATGTGGGAAACATGTAAGCAAAATGGATGCATGCCTGGCTTTGCATGCTCATGTGGAATCCACAAAAAGCCATGATATACCAAATCGATTAAACACTTTATGGCACTTGGCTTTCAGCAACTAACCAACTCAGACACTATGAAAAATTCTTACCAGCTGCTTTGCTTTAGGCCCTTCCAGATTCTTTACTGGGAGATGCTTGTGACTTCATCTTTCCGAAGCCTATAACGTGGAAAAAATGCTTGGTAAGGGCAGCAGATGGTGCTGTTTCTCAGGCAGCAGTGCTCTTGATCAATAGACCTGAGAAAAAAGACAGCAGAAGCTTCTAGGATGTATGCCGTGATCGTATAGTGGTTAATACTCTGTGTTGTGGTCACAGCAACCTGGGTTCGAATCCGAGTCATGGTAGTGGGGTTGTTTTGATAATGTGGATAGGGCTAGTTTTCACAGTTTCCTCCAGGTTCAAAATTTGCATCCATTTGAGGAAAAAGGAAATAGAAAAAAGGGACAAATAAGCAGAATGTGGGAACGTGAAAGAAATATGGAAGTAGGCATTGCTTTACATGCTCATGTGCACTTCTCCAAAAGCAATAATATGCCAAATCGATTAAGCCCTTTATGGCACTTGGCGTTCAGCAGCTATCCAACTAAGATGATGTGAAAAGTTGCTTTGCTTTAGGTCTATACAGAATGTTCACTGGGAGGTGCTTGTGATTTTACCTTTTTCCTGAAACCTGTAACGAGGTAATAAATGTTTGGTAAACGCAGCAGATGGTGCTGTTTCTTAGGCTACAGTCCTCTTGATCATCAAGCCTAAGAAAAAGTCGGCAGAAGCTTCTAGGTTGTATGCCTTGATAGTATAGTAGTAGTTATTACTCTGTGCTGTGTTAAAAACACATGAAGTGATTATTTCTAGTTGTCGATGTTGCAGCAACCTTGTCTCTACTCCCAGTCAGGGGAGATGACCCATTTAGATAATGTGGATAGGGGTAGTTTTCACAGTTTCTTCCGACTTCCACATTTTCTTCCATTTCAGGGAACAGAAATTGGAAATAGAAGAGACAAAGGATCAGAATGTGGGAAACGTTAAAGCAACATGGAAGCAGACATTGCAGTCCTCCAAAAGCAATAATATGGCAAATCCATTAAGCCCTCTATGGCACGCGGCTTTGAGCAACTAACCAACTAATATGAAAAGTCGCTATCAGCTGTTTTGCTTTAGGCCCATCCAGACTGTTGACTCGGAAGTGCTGGTGACTTGACCTTTCCGAAGCCTACAATGAGGAAAAAACATGCTTGGCAAAGGCAGCAGATGGTGTTGTTTCCCATGCTACATTGCTCTTGATTAATAGGCCTGAGAAACCAATCAGCAGAATCGTCTGGGTTGTATGCCGTTATCCTGTATCGGTTAGTCCTTTGTGTTGTAGTCACAGGAAACCTGAGTTTGCATTCGAATCATGGCAGTTGGCTTCTTTTGATAGCTTGGACAGGGGTAGTTTTCACAGTTTTCTCCACATTGCAAATTTGCTTCCATTCGAGGGAAAAGGAATTAAAAATAGAATGGACAAACAAACAGAATGTGGGAAACATGTAAGCAAAATGGACGCATGCCTGGCTTTGCATGCTCATGTGGAATCCACAAAAAGCCATGATATACCAAATCGATTAAACACTTTATGGCACTTGGCTTTCAGCAACTAACCAACTCAGACACTATGAAAAATTCCTACCAGCTGCTTTGCTTTAGGCCCTTCCAGATTCTTTACTGGGAGATGCTTGTGACTTCATCTTTCCGAAGCCTATAACGTGGAAAAAACGCTTGGTAAGGGCAGCAGATGGTGCTGTTTCTCAGGCTGCAGTGCTCTTGATCAATAGACCTGAGAAAGAAAACAGCAGAAGCTTCTAGGATGTATGCCGTGATCGTATAGTGGTTAGTACTCTGTGTTGTGGTCACAGCAACCTCGGTTCGAATCCGAGTCATGGCAGTGGGGTTGTTTTGATAATGTGGATAGGGTAATTTTCACAGTTTCCTCCAGGTTCAAAATTTGCATCCATTTGAGGAAAAAGGAAATAGAAAAAAGGGACAAATAAGCAGAATGTGGGAACGTGAAAGCAATATGGAAGTAGGCATTGCTTTACATGCTTATGTGCAATTCTCCAAAAGCAATAATATGCCAAATCGATTAAGCCCTTTATGGCACTTGGCGTTCAGCAGCTATCCAACTAAGATGATGTGAAAAGTTGCTTTGCTTTAGGTCTATGCAGAGTGTTCACTGGGAGGTGCTTGTGATTTTACCTTTTTCCTGAAACCTGTAACGAGGTAATAAATGTTTGGTAAACGCAGCAGATGGTGCTGTTTCTTAGGCTACAGTCCTCTTGATCATTAAGCCTAAGAAAAAGTCGGCAGAAGCTTCTAGGTTGTATGCCTTGATAGTATTGTAGTAGTTATTACTCTGTGCTGTGATAAAAGCACATGAAGTGATTATTTCTAGTTGTCGATGTTGCAGCAACCTCGTCTCTACTCCGAGTCAGGGGAGATGACCCATTTAGATAATGTGGATAGGGGTAGTTTTCACAGTTTCTTCCGACTTCCACATTTTCTTCCATTTCAGGGAACAGAAATTGGAAATAGAAGAGACAAAGGATCAGAATGTGGGAAACGTTAAAGCAACATGGAAGCAGACATTGCTTTCCATACTCATCTGCAGTCCTCCAAAAGCAATAATATGGCAAATCCATTAAGCCCTCTATGGCACGCGGCTTTGAGCAACTAACCAACTAATATGAAAAGTCGCTATCAGCAGTTTTGCTTTAGGCCCATCCAAACTGTTGACTCGGAAGTGCTGGTGACTTGACCTTTCCGAAGCCTACAATGAGGAAAAAACATGTTTGGCAAAGGCAGCAGATGGTGCTGTTTCTCAGGCTACATTGCTCTTGATTAATAGGCCTGAGAAACCAATCAGCAGAATCGTCTGGGTTGTATGCCGTTATCCTGTAGCGGTTAGTCCTTTGTGTTGTAGTCACAGGAAACCTGAGTTTGCATTCGAATCATGGCAGTTGGCTTCTTTTGATAGCTTGGATAGGGGTAGTTTTCACAGTTTTCTCCACATTGCAAATTTGCTTCCATTCGAGGGAAAAGGAATTAAAAATAGAATGGACAAACAAACAGAATGTGGGAAACATGTAAGCAAAATGGACGCATGCCTGGCTTTGCATGCTCATGTGGAATCCACAAAAAGCCATGATATACCAAATCGATTAAACACTTTATGGCACTTGGCTTTCAGCAACTAACCAACTCAGACACTATGAAAAATTCCTACCAGCTGCTTTGCTTTAGGCCCTTCCAGATTCTTTACTGGGAGATGCTTGTGACTTCATCTTTCCGAAGCCTATAACGTGGAAAAAATGCTTGGTAAGGGCAGCAGATGGTGCTGTTTCTCAGGCTGCAGTGCTCTTGATCAATAGACCTGAGAAAGAAAACAGCAGAAGCTTCTAGGATGTATGCCGTGATCGTATAGTGGTTAGTACTCTGTGTTGTGGTCACAGCAACCTCGGTTCGAATCCGAGTCATGGCAGTGGGGTTGTTTTGATAATGTGGATAGGGCTAGTTTTCACAGTTTCCTCCAGGTTCAAAATTTGCATCCATTTGAGGAAAAAGGAAATAGAAAAAAGGGACAAATAAGCAGAATGTGGGAACGTGAAAGCAATATGGAAGTAGGCATTGCTTTACATGCTCATGTGCACTTCTCCAAAAGCAATAATATGCCAAATCGATTAAGCCCTTTATGGCACTTGGCGTTCAGCAGCTATCCAACTAAGATAATGTGAAAAGTTGCTTTGCTTTAGGCCTATGCAGAGTGTTCACTGGGAGGTGCTTGTGATTTTACCTTTTTCCTGAAACCTGTAACGAGGTAATAAATGTTTGGTAAACGCAGCAGATGGTGCTGTTTCTTAGGCTACAGTCCTCTTGATCATTAAGCCTAAGAAAAAGTCGGCAGAAGCTTCTAGGTTGTATGCCTTGATAGTATAGTAGTAGTTATTACTCTGTGCTGTGATAAAAGCACATGAAGTGATTATTTCTAGTTGTCGATGTTGCAGCAACCTCGTCTCTACTCCGAGTCAGGGGAGATGACCCATTTAGATAATGTGGATAGGGGTAGTTTTCACAGTTTCTTCCGACTTCCACATTTTCTTCCATTTCAGGGAACAGAAATTGGAAATAGAAAAGACAAAGGATCAGAATGTGGGAAACGTTAAAGCAACATGGAAGCAGACATTGCTTTCCATACTCATCTGCAGTCCTCCAAAAGCAATAATATGGCAAATCCATTAAGCCCTCTATGGCACGCGGCTTTGAGCAACTAACCAACTAATATGAAAAGTCGCTATCAGCAGTTTTGCTTTAGGCCCATCCAAACTGTTGACTCGGAAGTGCTGGTGACTTGACCTTTCCGAAGCCTACAATGAGGAAAAAACATGTTTGGCAAAGGCAGCAGATGGTGCTGTTTCTCAGGCTACATTGCTCTTGATTAATAGGCCTGAGAAACCAATCAGCAGAATCGTCTGGGTTGTATGCCGTTATCCTGTAGCGGTTAGTCCTTTGTGTTGTAGTCACAGGAAACCTGAGTTTGCATTCGAATCATGGCAGTTGGCTTCTTTTGATAGCTTGGACAGGGGTAGTTTTCACAGTTTTCTCCACATTGCAAATTTGCTTCCATTCGAGGGAAAAGGAATTAAAAATAGAATGGACAAACAAACAGAATGTGGGAAACATGTAAGCAAAATGGACGCATGCCTGGCTTTGCATGCTCATGTGGAATCCACAAAAAGCCATGATATACCAAATCGATTAAACACTTTATGGCACTTGGCTTTCAGCAACTAACCAACTCAGACACTATGAAAAATTCCTACCAGCTGCTTTGCTTTAGGCCCTTCCAGATTCTTTACTGGGAGATGCTTGTGACTTCATCTTTCCGAAGCCTATAACGTGGAAAAAACGCTTGGTAAGGGCAGCAGATGGTGCTGTTTCTCAGGCTGCAGTGCTCTTGATCAATAGACCTGAGAAAGAAGACAGCAGAAGCTTCTAGGATGTATGCCGTGATCGTATAGTGGTTAGTACTCTGTGTTGTGGTCACAGCAACCTCGGTTCGAATCCGAGTCATGGCAGTGGGGTTGTTTTGATAATGTGGATAGGGCTAATTTTCACAGTTTCCTCCAGGTTCAAAATTTGCATCCATTTGAGGAAAAAGGAAATAGAAAAAAGGGACAAATAAGCAGAATGTGGGAACGTGAAAGCAATATGGAAGTAGGCATTGCTTTACATGCTCATGTGCACTTCTCCAAAAGCAATAATATGCCAAATCGATTAAGCCCTTTATGGCACTTGGCGTTCAGCAGCTATCCAACTAAGATGATGTGAAAAGTTGCTTTGCTTTAGGTCTATGCAGAGTGTTCACTGGGAGGTGCTTGTGATTTTACCTTTTTCCTGAAACCTGTAACGAGGTAATAAATGTTTGGTAAACGCAGCAGATGGTGCTGTTTCTTAGGCTACAGTCCTCTTGATCATTAAGCCTAAGAAAAAGTCGGCAGAAGCTTCTAGGTTGTATGCCTTGATAGTATAGTAGTAGTTATTACTCTGTGCTGTGATAAAAGCACATGAAGTGATTATTTCTAGTTGTCGATGTTGCAGCAACCTCGTCTCTACTCCGAGTCAGGGGAGATGACCCATTTAGATAATGTGGATAGGGGTAGTTTTCACAGTTTCTTCCGACTTCCACATTTTCTTCCATTTCAGGGAACAGAAATTGGAAATAGAAGAGACAAAGGATCAGAATGTGGGAAACGTTAAAGCAACATGGAAGCAGACATTGCTTTCCATACTCATCTGCAGTCCTCCAAAAGCAATAATATGGCAAATCCATTAAGCCCTCTATGGCACGCGGCTTTGAGCAACTAACCAACTAATATGAAAAGTCGCTATCAGCTGTTTTGCTTTAGGCCCATCCAGACTGTTGACTCGGAAGTGCTGGTGACTTGACCTTTCCGAAGCCTACAATGAGGAAAAAACATGTTTGGCAAAGGCAGCAGATGGTGCTGTTTCTCAGGCTACATTGCTCTTGATTAATAGGCCTGAGAAACCAATCAGCAGAATCGTCTGGGTTGTATGCCGTTATCCTGTAGCGGTTAGTCCTTTGTGTTGTAGTCACAGGAAACCTGAGTTTGCATTCGAATCATGGCAGTTGGCTTCTTTTGATAGCTTGGACAGGGGTAGTTTTCACAGTTTTCTCCACATTGCAAATTTGCTTCCATTCGAGGGAAAAGGAATTAAAAATAGAATGGACAAACAAACAGAATGTGGGAAACATGTAAGCAAAATGGACGCATGCCTGGCTTTGCATGCTCATGTGGAATCCACAAAAAGCCATGATATACCAAATCGATTAAACACTTTATGGCACTTGGCTTTCAGCAACTAACCAACTCAGACACTATGAAAAATTCCTACCAGCTGCTTTGCTTTAGGCCCTTCCAGATTCTTTACTGGGAGATGCTTGTGACTTCATCTTTCCGAAGCCTATAACGTGGAAAAAATGCTTGGTAAGGGCAGCAGATGGTGCTGTTTCTCAGGCTGCAGTGCTCTTGATCAATAGACCTGAGAAAGAAGACAGCAGAAGTTTCTAGGATGTATGCCGTGATGGTATAGTGGTTAGTACTCTGTGTTGTGGTCACAGCAACCTTGGTTCGAATCCGAGTCATGGCAGTGGGGTTGTTTTGATAATGTGGATAGGGCTAGTTTTCACAGTTTCCTCCAGGTTCAAAATTTGCATCCATTTGAGGAAAAAGGAAATAGAAAAAAGGGACAAATAAGCAGAATGTGGGAACGTGAAAGCAATATGGAAGTAGGCATTGCTTTACATGCTCATGTGCACTTCTCCAAAAGCAATAATATGCCAAATCGATTAAGCCCTTTATGGCACTTGGCGTTCAGCAGCTATCCAACTAAGATAATGTGAAAAGTTGCTTTGCTTTAGGCCTATGCAGAGTGTTCACTGGGAGGTGCTTGTGATTTTACCTTTTTCCTGAAACCTGTAACGAGGTAATAAATGTTTGGTAAACGCAGCAGATGGTGCTGTTTCTTAGGCTACAGTCCTCTTGATCATTAAGCCTAAGAAAAAGTCGGCAGAAGCTTCTAGGTTGTATGCCTTGATAGTATAGTAGTAGTTATTACTCTGTGCTGTGATAAAAGCACATGAAGTGATTATTTCTAGTTGTCGATGTTGCAGCAACCTCGTCTCTACTCCGAGTCAGGGGAGATGACCCATTTAGATAATGTGGATAGGGGTAGTTTTCACAGTTTCTTCCGACTTCCACATTTTCTTCCATTTCAGGGAACAGAAATTGGAAATAGAAGAGACAAAGGATCAGAATGTGGGAAACGTTAAAGCAACATGGAAGCAGACATTGCTTTCCATACTCATCTGCAGTCCTCCAAAAGCAATAATATGGCAAATCCATTAAGCCCTCTATGGCACGCGGCTTTGAGCAACTAACCAACTAATATGAAAAGTCGCTATCAGCAGTTTTGCTTTAGGCCCATCCAAACTGTTGACTCGGAAGTGCTGGTGACTTGACCTTTCCGAAGCCTACAATGAGGAAAAAACATGTTTGGCAAAGGCAGCAGATGGTGCTGTTTCTCAGGCTACATTGCTCTTGATTAATAGGCCTGAGAAACCAATCAGCAGAATCGTCTGGGTTGTATGCCGTTATCCTGTAGCGGTTAGTCCTTTGTGTTGTAGTCACAGGAAACCTGAGTTTGCATTCGAATCATGGCAGTTGGCTTCTTTTGATAGCTTGGACAGGGGTAGTTTTCACAGTTTTCTCCACATTGCAAATTTGCTTCCATTCGAGGGAAAAGGAATTAAAAATAGAATGGACAAACAAACAGAATGTGGGAAACATGTAAGCAAAATGGACGCATGCCTGGCTTTGCATGCTCATGTGGAATCCACAAAAAGCCATGATATACCAAATCGATTAAACACTTTATGGCACTTGGCTTTCAGCAACTAACCAACTCAGACACTATGAAAAATTCCTACCAGCTGCTTTGCTTTAGGCCCTTCCAGATTCTTTACTGGGAGATGCTTGTGACTTCATCTTTCCGAAGCCTATAACGTGGAAAAAATGCTTGGTAAGGGCAGCAGATGGTGCTGTTTCTCAGGCTGCAGTGCTCTTGATCAATAGACCTGAGAAAGAAGACAGCAGAAGCTTCTAGGATGTATGCCGTGATCGTATAGTGGTTAGTACTCTGTGTTGTGGTCACAGCAACCTCGGTTCGAATCCGAGTCATGGCAGTGGGGTTGTTTTGATAATGTGGATAGGGCTAATTTTCACAGTTTCCTCCAGGTTCAAAATTTGCATCCATTTGAGGAAAAAGGAAATAGTTAAAAGGGACAAATAAGCAGAATGTGGGAACGTGAAAGCAATATGGAAGTAGGCATTGCTTTACATGCTCATGTGCACTTCTCCAAAAGCAATAATATGCCAAATCGATTAAGCCCTTTATGGCACTTGGCGTTCAGCAGCTATCCAACTAAGATGATGTGAAAAGTTGCTTTGCTTTAGGTCTATGCAGAGTGTTCACTGGGAGGTGCTTGTGATTTTACCTTTTTCCTGAAACCTGTAACGAGGTAATAAATGTTTGGTAAACGCAGCAGATGGTGCTGTTTCTTAGGCTACAGTCCTCTTGATCATTAAGCCTAAGAAAAAGTCGGCAGAAGCTTCTAGGTTGTATGCCTTGATAGTATAGTAGTAGTTATTACTCTGTGCTGTGATAAAAGCACATGAAGTGATTATTTCTAGTTGTCGATGTTGCAGCAACCTCGTCTCTACTCCGAGTCAGGGGAGATGACCCATTTAGATAATGTGGATAGGGGTAGTTTTCACAGTTTCTTCCGACTTCCACATTTTCTTCCATTTCAGGGAACAGAAATTGGAAATAGAAGAGACAAAGGATCAGAATGTGGGAAACGTTAAAGCAACATGGAAGCAGACATTGCTTTCCATACTCATCTGCAGTCCTCCAAAAGCAATAATATGGCAAATCCATTAAGCCCTCTATGGCACGCGGCTTTGAGCAACTAACCAACTAATATGAAAAGTCGCTATCAGCTGTTTTGCTTTAGGCCCATCCAGACTGTTGACTCGGAAGTGCTGGTGACTTGACCTTTCCGAAGCCTACAATGAGGAAAAAACATGTTTGGCAAAGGCAGCAGATGGTGCTGTTTCTCAGGCTACATTGCTCTTGATTAATAGGCCTGAGAAACCAATCAGCAGAATCGTCTGGGTTGTATGCCGTTATCCTGTAGCGGTTAGTCCTTTGTGTTGTAGTCACAGGAAACCTGAGTTTGCATTCGAATCATGGCAGTTGGCTTCTTTTGATAGCTTGGACAGGGGTAGTTTTCACAGTTTTCTCCACATTGCAAATTTGCTTCCATTCGAGGGAAAAGGAATTAAAAATAGAATGGACAAACAAACAGAATGTGGGAAACATGTAAGCAAAATGGACGCATGCCTGGCTTTGCATGCTCATGTGGAATCCACAAAAAGCCATGATATACCAAATCGATTAAACACTTTATGGCACTTGGCTTTCAGCAACTAACCAACTCAGACACTATGAAAAATTCCTACCAGCTGCTTTGCTTTAGGCCCTTCCAGATTCTTTACTGGGAGATGCTTGTGACTTCATCTTTCCGAAGCCTATAACGTGGAAAAAACGCTTGGTAAGGGCAGCAGATGGTGCTGTTTCTCAGGCTGCAGTGCTCTTGATCAATAGACCTGAGAAAGAAGACAGCAGAAGCTTCTAGGATGTATGCCGTGATCGTATAGTGGTTAGTACTCTGTGTTGTGGTCACAGCAACCTCGGTTCGAATCCGAGTCATGGCAGTGGGGTTGTTTTGATAATGTGGATAGGGCTAATTTTCACAGTTTCCTCCAGGTTCAAAATTTGCATCCATTTGAGGAAAAAGGAAATAGAAAAAAGGGACAAATAAGCAGAATGTGGGAACGTGAAAGCAATATGGAAGTAGGCATTGCTTTACATGCTCATGTGCACTTCTCCAAAAGCAATAATATGCCAAATCGATTAAGCCCTTTATGGCACTTGGCGTTCAGCAGCTATCCAACTAAGATGATGTGAAAAGTTGCTTTGCTTTAGGTCTATGCAGAGTGTTCACTGGGAGGTGCTTGTGATTTTACCTTTTTCCTGAAACCTGTAACGAGGTAATAAATGTTTGGTAAACGCAGCAGATGGTGCTGTTTCTTAGGCTACAGTCCTCTTGATCATTAAGCCTAAGAAAAAGTCGGCAGAAGCTTCTAGGTTGTATGCCTTGATAGTATAGTAGTAGTTATTACTCTGTGCTGTGATAAAAGCACATGAAGTGATTATTTCTAGTTGTCGATGTTGCAGCAACCTCGTCTCTACTCCGAGTCAGGGGAGATGACCCATTTAGATAATGTGGATAGGGGTAGTTTTCACAGTTTCTTCCGACTTCCACATTTTCTTCCATTTCAGGGAACAGAAATTGGAAATAGAAGAGACAAAGGATCAGAATGTGGGAAACGTTAAAGCAACATGGAAGCAGACATTGCTTTCCATACTCATCTGCAGTCCTCCAAAAGCAATAATATGGCAAATCCATTAAGCCCTCTATGGCACGCGGCTTTGAGCAACTAACCAACTAATATGAAAAGTCGCTATCAGCAGTTTTGCTTTAGGCCCATCCAGACTGTTGACTCGGAAGTGCTGGTGACTTGACCTTTCCGAAGCCTACAATGAGGAAAAAACATGTTTGGCAAAGGCAGCAGATGGTGCTGTTTCTCAGGCTACATTGCTCTTGATTAATAGGCCTGAGAAACCAATCAGCAGAATCGTCTGGGTTGTATGCCGTTATCCTGTAGCGGTTAGTCCTTTGTGTTGTAGTCACAGGAAACCTGAGTTTGCATTCGAATCATGGCAGTTGGCTTCTTTTGATAGCTTGGATAGGGGTAGTTTTCACAGTTTTCTCCACATTGCAAATTTGCTTCCATTCGAGGGAAAAGGAATTAAAAATAGAATGGACAAACAAACAGAATGTGGGAAACATGTAAGCAAAATGGACGCATGCCTGGCTTTGCATGCTCATGTGGAATCCACAAAAAGCCATGATATACCAAATCGATTAAACACTTTATGGCACTTGGCTTTCAGCAACTAACCAACTCAGACACTATGAAAAATTCCTAACAGCTGCTTTGCTTTAGGCCCTTCCAGATTCTTTACTGGGAGATGCTTGTGACTTCACCTTTCCGAAGCCTATAACGTGGAAAAAATGCTTGGGAAGGGCAGCCGATGGTGCTGTTTCTCAGGCTGCAGTGCTCTTGATCAATAGACCTGAGAAAGAAAGCAGCAGAAGCTTCTAGGATGTATGCCGTGATCGTATAGTGGTTAGTACTCTGTGTTGTGGTCACAGCAACCTCGGTTCGAATCCGAGTCATGGCAGTGGGGCTGTTTTGATAATGTGGATAGGGCTAGTTTTCACATTTTTCTCCAGGTTCAAAATTTCCATCCATTTGAGGAAAATGGAAATAGTTAAAAGGGGCAAATAAGCAGAATGTGGGAACGTGAAAGCAATATGGAAGTAGGCATTGCTTTACATGCTCATGTGCACATCTCCAAAAGCAATAATATGCCAAATCGATTAAGCCCTTTATGGCACTTGGCGTTCAGCAGCTATCCAACTAAGATAATGTGAAAAGTTGCTTTGCTTTAGGCCTATGCAGAGTGTTCACTGGGAGGTGCTTGTGATTTTACCTTTTTCCTGAAACCTGTAACGAGGTAATAAATGTTTGGTAAACGCAGCAGATGGTGCTGTTTCTTAGGCTACAGTCCTCTTGATCATTAAGCCTAAGAAAAAGTCGGCAGAAGCTTCTAGGTTGTATGCCTTGATAGTATAGTAGTAGTTATTACTCTGTGCTGTGATAAAAGCACATGAAGTGATTATTTCTAGTTGTCGATGTTGCAGCAACCTCGTCTCTACTCCGAGTCAGGGGAGATGACCCATTTAGATAATGTGGATAGGGGTAGTTTTCACAGTTTCTTCCGACTTCCACATTTTCTTCCATTTCAGGGAACAGAAATTGGAAATAGAAGAGACAAAGGATCAGAATGTGGGAAACGTTAAAGCAACATGGAAGCAGACATTGCTTTCCATACTCATCTGCAGTCCTCCAAAAGCAATAATATGGCAAATCCATTAAGCCCTCTATGGCACGCGGCTTTGAGCAACTAACCAACTAATATGAAAAGTCGCTATCAGCTGTTTTGCTTTAGGCCCATCCAAACTGTTGACTCGGAAGTGCTGGTGACTTGACCTTTCCGAAGCCTACAATGAGGAAAAAACATGTTTGGCAAAGGCAGCAGATGGTGCTGTTTCTCAGGCTACATTGCTCTTGATTAATAGGCCTGAGAAACCAATCAGCAGAATCGTCTGGGTTGTATGCCGTTATCCTGTAGCGGTTAGTCCTTTGTGTTGTAGTCACAGGAAACCTGAGTTTGCATTCGAATCATGGCAGTTGGCTTCTTTTGATAGCTTGGACAGGGGTAGTTTTCACAGTTTTCTCCACATTGCAAATTTGCTTCCATTCGAGGGAAAAGGAATTAAAAATAGAATGGACAAACAAACAGAATGTGGGAAACATGTAAGCAAAATGGACGCATGCCTGGCTTTGCATGCTCATGTGGAATCCACAAAAAGCCATGATATACCAAATCGATTAAACACTTTATGGCACTTGGCTTTCAGCAACTAACCAACTCAGACACTATGAAAAATTCCTACCAGCTGCTTTGCTTTAGGCCCTTCCAGATTCTTTACTGGGAGATGCTTGTGACTTCATCTTTCCGAAGCCTATAACGTGGAAAAAACGCTTGGTAAGGGCAGCAGATGGTGCTGTTTCTCAGGCTGCAGTGCTCTTGATCAATAGACCTGAGAAAGAAGACAGCAGAAGCTTCTAGGATGTATGCCGTGATCGTATAGTGGTTAGTACTCTGTGTTGTGGTCACAGCAACCTCGGTTCGAATCCGAGTCATGGCAGTGGGGTTGTTTTGATAATGTGGATAGGGCTAATTTTCACAGTTTCCTCCAGGTTCAAAATTTGCATCCATTTGAGGAAAAAGGAAATAGAAAAAGGGACAAATAAGCAGAATGTGGGAACGTGAAAGCAATATGGAAGTAGGCATTGCTTTACATGCTCATGTGCACTTCTCCAAAAGCAATAATATGCCAAATCGATTAAGCCCTTTATGGCACTTGGCGTTCAGCAGCTATCCAACTAAGATGATGTGAAAAGTTGCTTTGCTTTAGGTCTATGCAGAGTGTTCACTGGGAGGTGCTTGTGATTTTACCTTTTTCCTGAAACCTGTAACGAGGTAATAAATGTTTGGTAAACGCAGCAGATGGTGCTGTTTCTTAGGCTACAGTCCTCTTGATCATTAAGCCTAAGAAAAAGTCGGCAGAAGCTTCTAGGTTGTATGCCTTGATAGTATAGTAGTAGTTATTACTCTGTGCTGTGATAAAAGCACATGAAGTGATTATTTCTAGTTGTCGATGTTGCAGCAACCTCGTCTCTACTCCGAGTCAGGGGAGATGACCCATTTAGATAATGTGGATAGGGGTAGTTTTCACAGTTTCTTCCGACTTCCACATTTTCTTCCATTTCAGGGAACAGAAATTGGAAATAGAAGAGACAAAGGATCAGAATGTGGGAAACGTTAAAGCAACATGGAAGCAGACATTGCTTTCCATACTCATCTGCAGTCCTCCAAAAGCAATAATATGGCAAATCCATTAAGCCCTCTATGGCACGCGGCTTTGAGCAACTAACCAACTAATATGAAAAGTCGCTATCAGCAGTTTTGCTTTAGGCCCATCCAAACTGTTGACTCGGAAGTGCTGGTGACTTGACCTTTCCGAAGCCTACAATGAGGAAAAAACATGTTTGGCAAAGGCAGCAGATGGTGCTGTTTCTCAGGCTACATTGCTCTTGATTAATAGGCCTGAGAAACCAATCAGCAGAATCGTCTGGGTTGTATGCCGTTATCCTGTAGCGGTTAGTCCTTTGTGTTGTAGTCACAGGAAACCTGAGTTTGCATTCGAATCATGGCAGTTGGCTTCTTTTGATAGCTTGGACAGGGGTAGTTTTCACAGTTTTCTCCACATTGCAAATTTGCTTCCATTCGAGGGAAAAGGAATTAAAAATAGAATGGACAAACAAACAGAATGTGGGAAACATGTAAGCAAAATGGACGCATGCCTGGCTTTGCATGCTCATGTGGAATCCACAAAAAGCCATGATATACCAAATCGATTAAACACTTTATGGCACTTGGCTTTCAGCAACTAACCAACTCAGACACTATGAAAAATTCCTACCAGCTGCTTTGCTTTAGGCCCTTCCAGATTCTTTACTGGGAGATGCTTGTGACTTCATCTTTCCGAAGCCTATAACGTGGAAAAAATGCTTGGTAAGGGCAGCAGATGGTGCTGTTTCTCAGGCTGCAGTGCTCTTGATCAATAGACCTGAGAAAAAAGACAGCAGAAGCTTCTAGGATGTATGCCGTGATCGTATAGTGGTTAGTACTCTGTGTTGTGGTCACAGCAACCTCGGTTCGATTCCGAGTCATGGCAGTGGGGTTGTTTTGATAATGTGGATAGGGCTAATTTTCACAGTTTCCTCCAGGTTCAAAATTTCCATCCATTTGAGGAAAAAGGAAATAGAAAAAAGGGACAAATAAGCAGAATGTGGGAACGTGAAAGCAATATGGAAGTAGGCATTGCTTTACATGCTCATGTGCACTTCTCCAAAAGCAATAATATGCCAAATCGATTAAGCCCTTTATGGCACTTGGCGTTCAGCAGCTATCCAACTAAGATAATGTGAAAAGTTGCTTTGCTTTAGGCCTATGCAGAGTGTTCACTGGGAGGTGCTTGTGATTTTACCTTTTTCCTGAAACCTGTAACGAGGTAATAAATGTTTGGTAAACGCAGCAGATGGTGCTGTTTCTTAGGCTACAGTCCTCTTGATCATTAAGCCTAAGAAAAAGTCGGCAGAAGCTTCTAGGTTGTATGCCTTGATAGTATAGTAGTAGTTATTACTCTGTGCTGTGATAAAAGCACATGAAGTGATTATTTCTAGTTGTCGATGTTGCAGCAACCTCGTCTCTACTCCGAGTCAGGGGAGATGACCCATTTAGATAATGTGGATAGGGGTAGTTTTCACAGTTTCTTCCGACTTCCACATTTTCTTCCATTTCAGGGAACAGAAATTGGAAATAGAAGAGACAAAGGATCAGAATGTGGGAAACGTTAAAGCAACATGGAAGCAGACATTGCTTTCCATACTCATCTGCAGTCCTCCAAAAGCAATAATATGGCAAATCCATTAAGCCCTCTATGGCACGCGGCTTTGAGCAACTAACCAACTAATATGAAAAGTCGCTATCAGCTGTTTTGCTTTAGGCCCATCCAGACTGTTGACTCGGAAGTGCTGGTGACTTGACCTTTCCGAAGCCTACAATGAGGAAAAAACATGTTTGGCAAAGGCAGCAGATGGTGCTGTTTCTCAGGCTACATTGCTCTTGATTAATAGGCCTGAGAAACCAATCAGCAGAATCGTCTGGGTTGTATGCCGTTATCCTGTAGCGGTTAGTCCTTTGTGTTGTAGTCACAGGAAACCTGAGTTTGCATTCGAATCATGGCAGTTGGCTTCTTTTGATAGCTTGGACAGGGGTAGTTTTCACAGTTTTCTCCACATTGCAAATTTGCTTCCATTCGAGGGAAAAGGAATTAAAAATAGAATGGACAAACAAACAGAATGTGGGAAACATGTAAGCAAAATGGACGCATGCCTGGCTTTGCATGCTCATGTGGAATCCACAAAAAGCCATGATATACCAAATCGATTAAACACTTTATGGCACTTGGCTTTCAGCAACTAACCAACTCAGACACTATGAAAAATTCCTACCAGCTGCTTTGCTTTAGGCCCTTCCAGATTCTTTACTGGGAGATGCTTGTGACTTCATCTTTCCGAAGCCTATAACGTGGAAAAAATGCTTGGTAAGGGCAGCAGATGGTGCTGTTTCTCAGGCTGCAGTGCTCTTGATCAATAGACCTGAGAAAGAAGACAGCAGAAGTTTCTAGGATGTATGCCGTGATGGTATAGTGGTTAGTACTCTGTGTTGTGGTCACAGCAACCTTGGTTCGAATCCGAGTCATGGCAGTGGGGTTGTTTTGATAATGTGGATAGGGCTAGTTTTCACAGTTTCCTCCAGGTTCAAAATTTGCATCCATTTGAGGAAAAAGGAAATAGAAAAAAGGGACAAATAAGCAGAATGTGGGAACGTGAAAGCAATATGGAAGTAGGCATTGCTTTACATGCTCATGTGCACTTCTCCAAAAGCAATAATATGCCAAATCGATTAAGCCCTTTATGGCACTTGGCGTTCAGCAGCTATCCAACTAAGATGATGTGAAAAGTTGCTTTGCTTTAGGTCTATGCAGAGTGTTCACTGGGAGGTGCTTGTGATTTTACCTTTTTCCTGAAACCTGTAACGAGGTAATAAATGTTTGGTAAACGCAGCAGATGGTGCTGTTTCTTAGGCTACAGTCCTCTTGATCATTAAGCCTAAGAAAAAGTCGGCAGAAGCTTCTAGGTTCTATGCCTTGATAGTATAGTAGTAGTTATTACTCTGTGCTGTGATAAAAGCACATGAAGTGATTATTTCTAGTTGTCGATGTTGCAGCAACCTCGTCTCTACTCCGAGTCAGGGGAGATGACCCATTTAGATAATGTGGATAGGGGTAGTTTTCACAGTTTCTTCCGACTTCCACATTTTCTTCCATTTCAGGGAACAGAAATTGGAAATAGAAAAGACAAAGGATCAGAATGTGGGAAACGTTAAAGCAACATGGAAGCAGACATTGCTTTCCATACTCATCTGCAGTCCTCCAAAAGCAATAATATGGCAAATCCATTAAGCCCTCTATGGCACGCGGCTTTGAGCAACTAACCAACTAATATGAAAAGTCGCTATCAGCAGTTTTGCTTTAGGCCCATCCAAACTGTTGACTCGGAAGTGCTGGTGACTTGACCTTTCCGAAGCCTACAATGAGGAAAAAACATGTTTGGCAAAGGCAGCAGATGGTGCTGTTTCTCAGGCTACATTGCTCTTGATTAATAGGCCTGAGAAACCAATCAGCAGAATCGTCTGGGTTGTATGCCGTTATCCTGTAGCGGTTAGTCCTTTGTGTTGTAGTCACAGGAAACCTGAGTTTGCATTCGAATCATGGCAGTTGGCTTCTTTTGATAGCTTGGACAGGGGTAGTTTTCACAGTTTTCTCCACATTGCAAATTTGCTTCCATTCGAGGGAAAAGGAATTAAAAATAGAATGGACAAACAAACAGAATGTGGGAAACATGTAAGCAAAATGGACGCATGCCTGGCTTTGCATGCTCATGTGGAATCCACAAAAAGCCATGATATACCAAATCGATTAAACACTTTATGGCACTTGGCTTTCAGCAACTAACCAACTCAGACACTATGAAAAATTCCTACCAGCTGCTTTGCTTTAGGCCCTTCCAGATTCTTTACTGGGAGATGCTTGTGACTTCATCTTTCCGAAGCCTATAACGTGGAAAAAACGCTTGGTAAGGGCAGCAGATGGTGCTGTTTCTCAGGCTGCAGTGCTCTTGATCAATAGACCTGAGAAAGAAGACAGCAGAAGCTTCTAGGATGTATGCCGTGATCGTATAGTGGTTAGTACTCTGTGTTGTGGTCACAGCAACCTCGGTTCGAATCCGAGTCATGGCAGTGGGGTTGTTTTGATAATGTGGATAGGGCTAATTTTCACAGTTTCCTCCAGGTTCAAAATTTGCATCCATTTGAGGAAAAAGGAAATAGAAAAAAGGGACAAATAAGCAGAATGTGGGAACGTGAAAGCAATATGGAAGTAGGCATTGCTTTACATGCTCATGTGCACTTCTCCAAAAGCAATAATATGCCAAATCGATTAAGCCCTTTATGGCACTTGGCGTTCAGCAGCTATCCAACTAAGATGATGTGAAAAGTTGCTTTGCTTTAGGTCTATGCAGAGTGTTCACTGGGAGGTGCTTGTGATTTTACCTTTTTCCTGAAACCTGTAACGAGGTAATAAATGTTTGGTAAACGCAGCAGATGGTGCTGTTTCTTAGGCTACAGTCCTCTTGATCATTAAGCCTAAGAAAAAGTCGGCAGAAGCTTCTAGGTTGTATGCCTTGATAGTATAGTAGTAGTTATTACTCTGTGCTGTGATAAAAGCACATGAAGTGATTATTTCTAGTTGTCGATGTTGCAGCAACCTCGTCTCTACTCCGAGTCAGGGGAGATGACCCATTTAGATAATGTGGATAGGGGTAGTTTTCACAGTTTCTTCCGACTTCCACATTTTCTTCCATTTCAGGGAACAGAAATTGGAAATAGAAGAGACAAAGGATCAGAATGTGGGAAACGTTAAAGCAACATGGAAGCAGACATTGCTTTCCATACTCATCTGCAGTCCTCCAAAAGCAATAATATGGCAAATCCATTAAGCCCTCTATGGCACGCGGCTTTGAGCAACTAACCAACTAATATGAAAAGTCGCTATCAGCTGTTTTGCTTTAGGCCCATCCAGACTGTTGACTCGGAAGTGCTGGTGACTTGACCTTTCCGAAGCCTACAATGAGGAAAAAACATGTTTGGCAAAGGCAGCAGATGGTGCTGTTTCTCAGGCTACATTGCTCTTGATTAATAGGCCTGAGAAACCAATCAGCAGAATCGTCTGGGTTGTATGCCGTTATCCTGTAGCGGTTAGTCCTTTGTGTTGTAGTCACAGGAAACCTGAGTTTGCATTCGAATCATGGCAGTTGGCTTCTTTTGATAGCTTGGACAGGGGTAGTTTTCACAGTTTTCTCCACATTGCAAATTTGCTTCCATTCGAGGGAAAAGGAATTAAAAATAGAATGGACAAACAAACAGAATGTGGGAAACATGTAAGCAAAATGGACGCATGCCTGGCTTTGCATGCTCATGTGGAATCCACAAAAAGCCATGATATACCAAATCGATTAAACACTTTATGGCACTTGGCTTTCAGCAACTAACCAACTCAGACACTATGAAAAATTCCTACCAGCTGCTTTGCTTTAGGCCCTTCCAGATTCTTTACTGGGAGATGCTTGTGACTTCATCTTTCCGAAGCCTATAACGTGGAAAAAACGCTTGGTAAGGGCAGCAGATGGTGCTGTTTCTCAGGCTGCAGTGCTCTTGATCAATAGACCTGAGAAAGAAGACAGCAGAAGCTTCTAGGATGTATGCCGTGATCGTATAGTGGTTAGTACTCTGTGTTGTGGTCACAGCAACCTCGGTTCGAATCCGAGTCATGGCAGTGGGGTTGTTTTGATAATGTGGATAGGGCTAATTTTCACAGTTTCCTCCAGGTTCAAAATTTGCATCCATTTGAGGAAAAAGGAAATAGAAAAAAGGGACAAATAAGCAGAATGTGGGAACGTGAAAGCAATATGGAAGTAGGCATTGCTTTACATGCTCATGTGCACTTCTCCAAAAGCAATAATATGCCAAATCGATTAAGCCCTTTATGGCACTTGGCGTTCAGCAGCTATCCAACTAAGATAATGTGAAAAGTTGCTTTGCTTTAGGCCTATGCAGAGTGTTCACTGGGAGGTGCTTGTGATTTTACCTTTTTCCTGAAACCTGTAACGAGGTAATAAATGTTTGGTAAACGCAGCAGATGGTGCTGTTTCTTAGGCTACAGTCCTCTTGATCATTAAGCCTAAGAAAAAGTCGGCAGAAGCTTCTAGGTTCTATGCCTTGATAGTATAGTAGTAGTTATTACTCTGTGCTGTGATAAAAGCACATGAAGTGATTATTTCTAGTTGTCGATGTTGCAGCAACCTCGTCTCTACTCCGAGTCAGGGGAGATGACCCATTTAGATAATGTGGATAGGGGTAGTTTTCACAGTTTCTTCCGACTTCCACATTTTCTTCCATTTCAGGGAACAGAAATTGGAAATAGAAGAGACAAAGGATCAGAATGTGGGAAACGTTAAAGCAACATGGAAGCAGACATTGCTTTCCATACTCATCTGCAGTCCTCCAAAAGCAATAATATGGCAAATCCATTAAGCCCTCTATGGCACGCGGCTTTGAGCAACTAACCAACTAATATGAAAAGTCGCTATCAGCTGTTTTGCTTTAGGCCCATCCAGACTGTTGACTCGGAAGTGCTGGTGACTTGACCTTTCCGAAGCCTACAATGAGGAAAAAACATGTTTGGCAAAGGCAACAGATGGTGCTGTTTCTCAGTCTACATTGCTCTTGATTAATAGGCCTGAGAAACCAATCAGCAGAATCGTCTGGGTTGTATGCCGTTATCCTGTAGCGGTTAGTCCTTTGTGTTGTAGTCACAGGAAACCTGAGTTTGCATTCGAATCATGGCAGTTGGCTTCTTTTGATAGCTTGGATAGGGGTAGTTTTCACAGTTTTCTCCACATTGCAAATTTGCTTCCATTCGAGGGAAAAGGAATTAAAAATAGAATGGACAAACAAACAGAATGTGGGAAACATGTAAGCAAAATGGACGCATGCCTGGCTTTGCATGCTCATGTGGAATCCACAAAAAGCCATGATATACCAAATCGATTAAACACTTTATGGCACTTGGCTTTCAGCAACTAACCAACTCAGACACTATGAAAAATTCCTACCAGCTGCTTTGCTTTAGGCCCTTCCAGATTCTTTACTGGGAGATGCTTGTGACTTCATCTTTCCGAAACCTATAACGTGGAAAAAATGCTTGGTAAGGGCAGCAGATGGTGCTGTTTCTCAGGCTGCAGTGCTCTTGATCAATAGACCTGAGGAAAAAGACAGCAGAAGCTTCTAGGATGTATGCCGTGATCGTATAGTGGTTAGTACTCTGTGTTGTGGTCACAGCAACCTCGGTTCAAATCCGAGTCATGACAGTGGGGTTGTTTTGATAATGTGGATAGGGCTAATTTTCACAGTTTCCTCCAGGTTCAAAATTTGCATCCATTTGAGGAAAAAGGAAATAGAAAAAAGGGACAAATAAGCAGAATGTGGGAACGTGAAAGCAATATGGAACTAGGCATTGCTTTACATGCTCATGTGCACTTCTCCAAAAGCAATAATATGCCAAATTGATTAAGCCCTTTATGGCACTTGGCGTTTAGCAGCTATCCAACTAAGATAATGTGAAAAGTTGCTTTGCTTTAGGCCTATGCAGAGTGTTCACTGGGAGGTGCTTGTGATTTTACCTTTTTCCTGAAACCTGTAACGAGGTATTAAATGTTTGGTAAACGCAGCAGATGGTGCTGTTTCTTAGGCTACAGTCCTCTTGATCATTAAGCCTAAGAAAAAGTCGGCAGAAGCTTCTATGTTCTATGCCTTGATAGTATAGTAGTAGTTATTACTCTGTGCTGTGATAAAAGCACATGAAGTGATTATTTTATTTATTTTATTTATTTTTATTTTATTTATCTATTTCTTCTATACCGCCCCTTCCAGAGATCAGGGGCGGTTTACATGGAACAAGTAAACAAATTTGTATACTAATGTATACATTACATGGAACAGAGATTTTTTTAACTTTATACAGATAATAGTTATTAACAGAGATTTATAACATTGTAACTTTATACAAATAACTGTGCATTAATTGTCGAAACTATTTACATTTTATATACATTAATAAGTTTCTGTAGCGTAGTGTTGATCAGAGTTTTTCTACCTTTTTATAGGTAGTCAGAGTTTTCTACCTTTGATATGTGTGTGTGTGGAGGAATTTATTTCCTTTTTTCATCTCTTGGGAGTATTTTGGGGTGTATGTGGTGGGAGTATGTGGTGGGTGTATGTGTGGGTAGTTGAGTGTGGTTTTAGGGCTTTGTGTTTGAGTGTTTGGGGATGGTGTGTGGTTGGACTTGGGGATATGGGATTTCATAGTGTTCGGAGAAAAGGTATGTCTTGAGTTCCTTTCTAAATTGGGTGAGGTCTTTTATGATCCGAAGGTTTATTGGGAGATTATTCCAGAGCATGGGGGCAGTGAATGAGAAGGCTCTGGTGCTGGTGGATTTTTTAGTTTTTTTGAATGAATTTGGTATTTCAAGTGAGTGTGTTGCGTTTAGTCTGCGAGTTCTTGATTCTGATGGGGCATGTAATAGCATGGATAGATATGATGGGGCGATGTTGTTCAGGAGCTTGAATGTGATTAGGAGGATTTTATATCTGATTCTGCTGTTTATAGGGAGCCAATGCAGTTCCAGCATTATTGGGGTTACATGATCTACTAGGCGGGCTTTTGTGACTACTTTGGCACAGATGTTCTGGGCTCTTTGGAGTAGGTATGTACTTTTTTGTGGTAGGCCAATTAAGAGACTATTACAATAGTCGAAGTGTGGGGTGATGAGTGTGTTGACAACTGATCTAAAGTCATGGGTGTCAAGAAGGGGTCTTAGGTGTTGTATGGTTTTGAGTTTGTAGAATATGGTTTTTACCGTCTGTTTTATATGTGGTAGCATGGTGAGTGTATGGTCTATTATTACCCCTAGGTATTTTACCTCTTTTTTGACGGGTATAGTTGTATTTATGATTGAGATTGATGTTGGATAGGTGTCCTCAGTCACGGGTGATCTTGTTACGAACATTGCCTCAGTTTTTTTGAGGTTGATGCTAAGGTAGTTAGATTCCATCCAGGAGGTGGTCTCCACCATGCATTTTGATAGGGCATCGTAGGTAGGATTTTTTTTGGTGGATATGGGGAGAGCAAGCATGATGTCATCAGCATAGATAAAGTGACTAATTTTGTGTTTTCTGAATATTTTTGTAATGGGTTGGAGGTACAGGTTGAAAAGGAGGGCAGAAAGGGCGGATCCCTGGGGTATTCCTTGTCCTTGGGGGAAGGTTTCTGACACTTCCTGGTCTATTTGAACACGTATTAGTCTGTTTGTGATGTAAGACTTAAACCAATTGAGTACTGTCCCACCTATTCCTAGATTTTCTAGTCTATTGATCAAAGTAAGGTGGTTGATGTTGTCAAAGGCGGCAGAGATGTCTATGAAGAGGAGTAGGAAGCCTTGACTGCTATCATCTGTGCCTTTGATGAGGAAGTCTATCAGTGTAGTTAGAAGGGTTTCTACACCGTGGTAGGGGCGGAAGCCAAACTGGTGAGAGTCTAAGGGTTTGTGTTCATCGATATGGTCTTGTAATTGTAATTGGACGTTTTTTTCTATTATTTTAGCTATAAATGGAATGCTGGCTATCGGTCGGTAAGAGTTTGGGTCTTTTGGGTCAAGTTTATTGTTTTTTATTATTGGTCGAAGCGTTGTGAGTTTTAGGGCGTTGGGCATGATGCCCTGGACAAGGGATTGGTTCACCATTTGTTGGATGTTTTCAGCGAGTTCTTCCTTTGTGCATTTGATCCATGACACAGGACATGGGTCAAGTGGAGAAGTTGTGGTGTTGATAAGTGTTATGATCCTAAGAAGGTGTTTTTGATCTATCGTGTTGAAGGAGGTCCATGTGTTATTAGATTCAGTGTTTGTAGGTAGTGTTATTGGTATGGTGTTGGATTTGCACTTTAGTTTTTCTGCAAAGTGGGTTGCTAAGGTCTGTATGCTTATAGCCGACTGTTTTGGCTCTTGGTTTTTAGCTTTTGTCAAAGTTTTTACGATTGCGAATAGTTCTCTGGGGCGGTTGATAGCCATGTTTATTACTTTGGAGTGGTAATCCTTTTTTGACTTGTTAATTGCATTTTTGTAATTGTTGAGGGTGGTCATATATTGGGATTTGTTTTCGTCAGATTTAGTTTTCCTCCATTTCTTTTCTTGTTTCCTCAATTGTTTTTTTATATTTGCTAGTTCTCTCGTGAACCATTTTTCTGTCTTTTTTACTTGTTTATGCATGGTATGTGTGGGGGTAGCTGCTTTCTGGACTGTTTGATTCCAGTGGTTTACAGCGGATTCGATGTCTGGGAGGTTTGTGTTGAGTATGGGTAATACTTTGTCAAGGAAATTAGCTTTGTCAAAGTGTGTAAAACGTGATATGTGGGGTGATGAGTTTGTTGTGTTTAGTGTTGCTTGAGCTGGGAGGTGGAGTGTGATAAGGTAGTGATCAGACCATGGTACCTCTGTTATTGTTGGAGGGGTATGTTGGTGTTGGTTATTAAGAAGGGAGGAGGGAAGGAAGATGAGATCTAAGGTGTTGCCTTTTATGTGGGTGGGAGCATGTATTATCTGAGTGTAACCCATTTGGGTCATAGCATCTATGAAATTGTCTGATTGAGAGTTATTCAGGGAAGGGAGATTCAAATCACCTAGGATTATGAGAGGTTTGTTTGGTGATGCTGTGCATGCAAGTTCTAAGATGGAGGAGAGGTTTTTTTGATCAGTTGAAGGGGGTCTATATATGAGAGTAAGTGCAAGGGTTCTATTTTCTATGTTGATGATGTCTATTCCATCTATATTGTTTAAGCATGTTAAGGTGAATTGTAGGTCTTTTTTAGCGAGTATGAGAGTGCCACCTCCTCTTTTTGCATCCCGATGGCAGCTGAATGTATCATATTGATGTGATGTTAACTGGTTTAGTAGTACGGTGTCTGTGGGAGTGAGCCATGTTTCAGTAATGCAGATGATTTCCGGGTTTGTGTCTTTTATCATGTCGTTGATGATTGGTATTTTATTTCGTATGGATCTAACGTTTATTAAGATGAGCTTTGTTTGGGTATCTATTTTGGTTGTGTTGTCGCTTAAACCAGTGTGTGGCTGGTGTTTTATTTGGATGAGTCTGCGATGGTGTCTGTTTGAGTCATTGCTTGAGTAATTATTGTGAGTGTGTGTAAAGGTTGAACAGTGTGGTGTGTTTTGGTGCGGATTGTGGGTAGTGATAATGTTGTTATATGGGTTTCTGTAACGATTATGTATGATGGGGATATGATTATAGGGGTTTTGATTGGTTTTGTATGAGTAGATGTGTTGAGTTAGGAGAGTTATTAGAATGAGAGTGAGTGGGAGGTTTACCTGTCTTGTGGGAGACATTGTGTATATATTTTGGTGGGCAAAGGAACTCTGAGAACGGGGCTCTGGGAATGGGGACTAGTGGATGTGTCTGTGTATTAATGGTATATAGCTGTCTGTGACAGTTTTCGATGAACTGGGTGACTACTGGCAATAGTAGATGACTAATAGGATACACTCTATAGTGTTGTAGCTACTGGGTTACAAATAACAATACAATAGTATATGTGCTACAGATGACAATATAACAATGTATCAATATCCGAGAGGAGGGTGAGAGAACTAGTTACTGTTAACAATTAGCTACTAGTATTAATACAATGTGTGATTAATTGCTGTTAGTGATAGTCTGAAAACCTGGAAACAGTTTTATAAATGAGATAGCTACTGGCAACAGTATTTCTACAGTATTATACATGTAATATAAATGAGACAGCTACTGGCAACAGTATTTCTACAGTATTATACATGTAATATAAATGAGACAGCTACTGGTAACAGTATTTCTACAGTATTATACTTGTAATGGCTGATTGGTAACAGTAATGTGAGACTGTTACTGACAGCTGCTACTGACAACAGTAATGTAAGAAGTTAAGAAAGGGGAAAAGTCAGTTGGATAAAGTTTGTGAAGAGTATACTTGCTGTGATTGAAGTTCTGTGGAGGAGGTGAAGTACGCGATCTCGACCCTCTAAGGGAGCTCAGCTGTACTTGGGTGTAGGACGTGGCCTCTGCGTTTGCTGCTTTAGTGGTAGATCTTGGTGTAGGGGGAGGGATTCACATTCAAAGATCTCTTTTGTGAATGCAGGTTTCAGAGTGGCTGGAGCTTCGGTTACTTGTCTCCGGGGGAGAGAGGGTTCTCCTCAGATGACTTTGTTAGGATGTAGCTTTTTGCTTATCGTGCCCCGCCTAAGGGCCACGCCAAAGGGCCCTCTGGCGAGGCCCTCCGGCGCGGGCCCGACAGGCGCGGGCCTGTCTGTAAGTGGGTTGCCTTTTCAAGCTTCTCTCTGCTCCTCCCACTCCCACAGCCCCGAATTGGGCCGGAGTAATTGCTCGGGAGGGCAGGCCAGGCAGCGGCGTTGCTCTCACCCGGACGGGGAGAGTGAAGATGATGGCGGCAAGCCAGAAAGGATTTTCCCGCCGGCAGCAGCTGCTTTTTCAAGCTTCTCTCTGCTCCTCCCACTCCCACAGCCCCGAATTGGGCCGGAGTAATTGCTCGGGAGGGCAGGCCAGGCAGCGGCGTTGCTCTCACCCGGACGGGGAGAGTGAAGATGATGGCGGCAAGCCAGAAAGGATTTTCCCGCCGGCAGCAGCTGCTTTTTCAAGCTTCTCTCTGCTCCTCCCACTCCCACAGCCCCGAATTGGGCCGGAGTAATTGCTCGGGAGGGCAGGCCAGGCAGCGGCGTTGCTCTCACCCGGACGGGGAGAATGAAGATGATGGCGGCAAGCCAGAAAGGATTTTCCCGCCGGCAGCAGCTGCTTTTTCAAGCTGCTCTCTGCTCCTCCCACTCCCACAGCCCCGAATTGGGCCGGAGTAATTGCTCGGGAGGGCAGGCCAGGCAGCGGCGTTGCTCTCACCCGGACGGGGAGAGTGAAGATGATGGCGGCAAGCCAGAAAGGATTTTCCCGCCGGCAGCAGCTGCTTTTTCAAGCTGCTCTCTGCTCCTCCCACTCCCACAGCCCCGAATTGGGCCGGAGTAATTGCTCGGGAGGGCAGGCCAGGCAGCGGCGTTGCTCTCACCCGGACGGGGAGAGTGAAGATGATGGCGGCAAGCCAGAAAGGATTTTCCCGCCGGCAGCAGCTGCTTTTTCAAGCTGCTCTCTGCTCCTCCCACTCCCACAGCCCCGAATTGGGCCGGAGTAATTGCTCGGGAGGGCAGGCCAGGCAGCGGCGTTGCTCTCACCCGGACGGGGAGAGTGAAGATGATGGCGGCAAGCCAGAAAGGATTTTCCCGCCGGCAGCAGCTGCTTTTTTAAGCTGCTCTCTGCTCCTCCCACTCCCACAGCCCCGAATTGGGCCGGAGTAATTGCTCGGGAGGGCAGGCCAGGCAGCGGCGTTGCTCTCACCCGGACGGGGAGAGTGAAGATGATGGCGGCAAGCCAGAAAGGATTTTCCCGCCGGCAGCAGCTGCTTTTTCAAGCTGCTCTCTGCTCCTCCCACTCCCACAGCCCCGAATTGGGCCGGAGTAATTGCTCGGGAGGGCAGGCAAGGCACCGGCGTTGCTCTCACCCGGACGGGGAGAGTGAAGATGATGGCGGCAAGCCAGAAAGGATTTTCCCGCCGGCAGCAGCTGCTTTTTCAAGCTGCTCTCTGCTCCTCCCACTCCCACAGCCCCGAATTGGGCCGGAGTAATTGCTCGGGAGGGCAGGCCAGGCAGCGGCGTTGCTCTCACCCGGACGGGGAGAGTGAAGATGATGGCGGCAAGCCAGAAAGGATTTTCCCGCCGGCAGCAGCTGCTTTTTCAAGCTGCTCTCTGCTCCTCCCACTCCCACAGCCCCGAATTGGGCCGGAGTAATTGCTCGGGAGGGCAGGCCAGGCAGCGGCGTTGCTCTCACCCGGACGGGGAGAGTGAAGATGATGGCGGCAAGCCAGAAAGGATTTTCCCGCCGGCAGCAGCTGCTTTTTCAAGCTGCTCTCTGCTCCTCCCACTCCCACAGCCCCGAATTGGGCCGGAGTAATTGCTCGGGAGGGCAGGCCAGGCAGCGGCGTTGCTCTCACCCGGACGGGGAGAGTGAAGATGATGGCGGCAAGCCAGAAAGGATTTTCCCGCCGGCAGCAGCTGCTTTTTCAAGCTGCTCTCTGCTCCTCCCACTCCCACAGCCCCGAATTGGGCCGGAGTAATTGCTCGGGAGGGCAGGCCAGGCAGCGGCGTTGCTCTCACCCGGACGGGGAGAGTGAAGATGATGGCGGCAAGCCAGAAAGGATTTTCCCGCCGGCAGCAGCTGCTTTTTCAAGCTGCTCTCTGCTCCTCCCACTCCCACAGCCCCGAATTGGGCCGGAGTAATTGCTCGGGAGGGCAGGCCAGGCAGCGGCGTTGCTCTCACCCGGACGGGGAGAGTGAAGATGATGGCGGCAAGCCAGAAAGGATTTTCCCGCCGGCAGCAGCTGCTTTTTCAAGCTGCTCTCTGCTCCTCCCACTCCCACAGCCCCGAATTGGGCCGGAGTAATTGCTCGGGAGGGCAGGCCAGGCAGCGGCGTTGCTCTCACCCGGACGGGGAGAGTGAAGATGATGGCGGCAAGCCAGAAAGGATTTTCCCGCCGGCAGCAGCTGCTTTTTCAAGCTGCTCTCTGCTCCTCCCACTCCCACAGCCCCGAATTGGGCCGGAGTAATTGCTCGGGAGGGCAGGCCAGGCAGCGGCGTTGCTCTCACCCGGACGGGGAGAGTGAAGATGATGGCGGATAATGTGGATAGGGGTAGTTTTCACAGTTTCTTCCGACTTCCACATTTTCTTCCATTTCAGGGAACAGAAATTGGAAATAGAAAAGACAAAGGATCAGAATGTGGGAAACGTTAAAGCAACATGGAAGCAGACATTGCTTTCCATACTCATCTGCAGTCCTCCAAAAGCAATAATATGGCAAATCCATTAAGCCCTCTATGGCACGCGGCTTTGAGCAACTAACCAACTAATATGAAAAGTCGCTATCAGCAGTTTTGCTTTAGGCCCATCCAAACTGTTGACTCGGAAGTGCTGGTGACTTGACCTTTCCGAAGCCTACAATGAGGAAAAAACATGTTTGGCAAAGGCAACAGATGGTGCTGTTTCTCAGTCTACATTGCTCTTGATTAATAGGCCTGAGAAACCAATCAGCAGAATTGTCTGGGTTGTATGCCGTTATCCTGTAGCGGTTAGTCCTTTGTGTTATAGTCACAGGAAACCTGAGTTTGCATTCGAATCATGGCAGTTGGCTTCTTTTGATAGCTTGGATAGGGGTAGTTTTCACAGTTTTCTCCACATTGCAAATTTGCTTCCTTTCGAGGGAAAAGGAATTAAAAATAGAATGGACAAACAAACAGAATGTGGGAAACATGTAAGCAAAATGGATGCATGCCTGGCTTTGCATGCTCATGTGGAATCCACAAAAAGCCATGATATACCAAATCGATTAAACACTTTATGGCACTTGGCTTTCAGCAACTAACCAACTCAGACACTATGAAAAATTCCTACCAGCTGCTTTGCTTTAGGCCCTTCCAGATTCTTTACTGGGAGATGCTTGTGACTTCATCTTTCCGAAGCCTATAACGTGGAAAAAACGCTTGGTAAGGGCAGCAGATGGTGCTGTTTCTCAGGCTGCAGTGCTCTTGATCAATAGACCTGAGAAAGAAGACACCAGAAGCTTCTAGGATGTATGCTGTGATTGTATAGCGGTTAGTACTCTGTGTTGTGGTCACAGCAACCTTGGTTCGAATCCGAGTCATGGCAGAGGGGTTGTTTTGATAATGTGGATAGGGCTAATTTTCACAGTTTCCTCCAGGTTCAAAATTTGCATCCATTTGAGGAAAAAGGAAATAGAAAAAAGGGACAAATAAGCAGAATGTGGGAACGTGAAAGCAATATGGAAGTAGGCATTGCTTTACATGCTCATGTGCACTTCTCCAAAAGCAATAATATGCCAAATCGATTAAGCCCTTTATGGCACTTGGCGTTTAGCAGCTATCCAACTAAGATAATGTGAAAAGTTGCTTTGCTTTAGGCCTATGCAGAGTGTTCACTGGGAGGTGCTTGTGATTTTACCTTTTTCCTGAAACCTGTAACGAGGTATTAAATGTTTGGTAAACGCAGCAGATGGTGCTGTTTCTTAGGCTACAGTCCTCTTGATCATTAAGCCTAAGAAAAAGTCGGCAGAAGCTTCTAGGTTCTATGCCTTGATAGTATAGTAGTAGTTATTACTCTGTGCTGTGATAAAAGCACATGAAGTGATTATTTCTAGTTGTCGATGTTGCAGCAACCTCGTCTCTACTCCGAGTCAGGGGAGATGACCCATTTAGATAATGTGGATAGGGGTAGTTTTCACAGTTTCTTCCGACTTCCACATTTTCTTCCATTTCAGGGAACAGAAATTGGAAATAGAAAAGACAAAGGATCAGAATGTGGGAAACGTTAAAGCAACATGGAAGCAGACATTGCTTTCCATACTCATCTGCAGTCCTCCAAAAGCAATAATATGGCAAATCCATTAAGCCCTCTATGGCACGCGGCTTTGAGCAACTAACCAACTAATATGAAAAGTCGCTATCAGCAGTTTTGCTTTAGGCCCATCCAAACTGTTGACTCGGAAGTGCTGGTGACGTGACCTTTCCGAAGACTACAATGAGGAAAAAACATGTTTGGCAAAGGCAGTAGATGGTGCTGTTTCCCAGGCTACATTGCTCTTGATTAATAGGCCTGAGAAACCAATCAGCAGAATCGTCTGGGTTGTATGCCGTTATACTGTAGCGGTTAGTCCTTTGTGTTGTAGTCACAGGAAACCTGAGTTTGCATTCGAATCATGGCAGTTGGCTTCTTTTGATAGCTTGGATAGGGGTAGTTTTCACAGTTTTCTCCACATTGCAAATTTGCTTCCTTTCGAGGGAAAAGGAATTAAAAATAGAATGGACAAACAAACAGAATGTGGGAAACATGTAAGCAAAATGGATGCATGCCTGGCTTTGCATGCTCATGTGGAATCCACAAAAAGCCATGATATACCAAATCGATTAAACACTTTATGGCACTTGGCTTTCAGCAACTAACCAACTCAGACACTATGAAAAATTCCTACCAGCTGCTTTGCTTTAGGCCCTTCCAGATTCTTTACTGGGAGATGCTTGTGACTTCATCTTTCCGAAGCCTATAACGTGGAAAAAACGCTTGGTAAGGGCAGAAGATGGTGCTGTTTCTCAGGCTGCAGTGCTCTTGATCAATAGACCTGAGAAAGAAGACACCAGAAGCTTCTAGGATGTATGCTGTGATTGTATAGTGGTTAGTACTCTGTGTTGTGGTCACAGCAACCTTGGTTCGAATCCGAGTCATGGCAGAGGGGTTGTTTTGATAATGTGGATAGGGCTAATTTTCACAGTTTCCTCCAGGTTCAAAATTTGCATCCATTTGAGGAAAAAGGAAATAGAAAAAAGGGACAAATAAGCAGAATGTGGGAACGTGAAAGCAATATGGAAGTAGGCATTGCTTTACATGCTCATGTGCACTTCTCCAAAAGCAATAATATGCCAAATCGATTAAGCCCTTTATGGCACTTGGCGTTTAGCAGCTATCCAACTAAGATAATGTGAAAAGTTGCTTTGCTTTAGGCCTATGCAGAGTGTTCACTGGGAGGTGCTTGTGATTTTACCTTTTTCCTGAAACCTGTAACGAGGTATTAAATGTTTGGTAAACGCAGCAGATGGTGCTGTTTCTTAGGCTACAGTCCTCTTGATCATTAAGCCTAAGAAAAAGTCGGCAGAAGCTTCTAGGTTCTATGCCTTGATAGTATAGTAGTAGTTATTACTCTGTGCTGTGATAAAAGCACATGAAGTGATTATTTCTAGTTGTCGATGTTGCAGCAACCTCGTCTCTACTCCGAGTCAGGGGAGATGACCCATTTAGATAATGTGGATAGGGGTAGTTTTCACAGTTTCTTCCGACTTCCACATTTTCTTCCATTTCAGGGAACAGAAATTGGAAATAGAAAAGACAAAGGATCAGAATGTGGGAAACGTTAAAGCAACATGGAAGCAGACATTGCTTTCCATACTCATCTGCAATCCTCCAAAAGCAATAATATGGCAAATCCATTAAGCCCTCTATGGCACGCGGCTTTGAGCAACTAACCAACTAATATGAAAAGTCGCTATCAGCAGTTTTGCTTTAGGCCCATCCAAACTGTTGACTCGGAAGTGCTGGTGACTTGACCTTTCCGAAGCCTACAATGAGGAAAAAACATGTTTGGCAAAGGCAGCAGATGGTGCTGTTTCTCAGTCTACATTGCTCTTGATTAATAGGCCTGAGAAACCAATCAGCAGAATCGTCTGGGTTGTATGCCGTTATCCTATAGCGGTTAGTCCTTTGTGTT